>BRDA01004630.1:10747-35588 GCA_036984385.1 Crenuchus spilurus
GAGAGAGAGAGAGAGAGAGAGAGAGACTGACTGACAGACAGCTGTGAACACTGCTGACCATAATACCCCCCCAGTTATCATATGATTACCTAATAGCAGAGGTCATCCTCCCTGCTCTGCTGCACCAGTGCATGAGTCAGTGAAGCTTCAGCCTAATGTTTAACAGGACAGAAACAGTGACGGCAGGTTTAACTGAAGCCAAAGCCCGGCTGTTTCTGTGGAAATGTTCACTAAGAAACAGCTTGCAGTGCTGGACAGTGTCCTGCCTGTACACTCATGTGTGTATGTGTGTGTGTGTTCTCAGGCTGATTTCTCTCATGGTGGTATGGAGGGTGGAGATGGTGGGCAGGTAAGAGAAGAATGCTACATTTTGAATTATTCATGCAATGAATCTTTAAAGAAATGATTGTTCTACACAAGGCTAATATAGCTTATATCCCACCAATAGGCGTGGTGCTACCTGCATGCCTAAATCATCACACACTTCTGTAAAATAATCAGTAATAGACATGATTATGTGGTTTCTGACACTGTATGATATACTGATATCTATAAACATGAGCTAAAGATGACTGTCGTTTATATGCAAAAAGCTGATTTACGATGCACATTAATGTACCTGCATTGACACAGAGTAGAGATTGATGGGTAAGTGCAGCTTGCAGAGGCCATGCCATGCACACCTCTAACACATTAACTATGCAGATTTGTGGCGCTGTTCATATACAGTTACTTATAGACATTTTATTTAGCAAAATGATGTATCTGCCAATAGTGTGAGATCTTTTAATGAATATGACTTAAACCACTGCCTAATTCTAATTTAGATGTAACATGGTTTCACTTGCCAAGATATAGTTCTTTGAAGATGGAAAGATTTTAATCCTGTACATTCTGGTTGAGATGCTGCCCCCTGGTGTGTACGTTCACATTACCTGTAAGCACAGTGCAGATGATGACTGAACACGTTCACTGATATACAGATTCAAGTATAAATCCGCCTCATACACAGTTATTTAAGGGATAACGGATGCCAAGGTGCCCCATTACACTACAGTAATAGACAAGGTAGAGGCAAAGAACTCAGAGTGGCGTTTCCTCAACTAAGTCCAATAATTTCAAGTAACAAGACAACCTCGAAAGACAGTATCATGCTTATTCTCGTTTGTCATACATGTAAACATCAGTGGTGTCTCTAGAATAGAATGCCAGGTGGGGCACAATAAATTATGTGGGCAGCATCCAACTAGTCAGTGAAACTACACAAAAACCTACTTCCTCAATTAATTTAATCACAAATTAAGCTCAACAATGAAATTCCAAAAAGCACAATCCGGTGTTGTGCTGAATTCGGCACCCCCAAAGTGAGATGCATCCCCTGTCAGGAGACTTACTTACCGGTGGTATTCTGTTGCCTTTACTTTGGTTATTGTGACCAAAGGAACTTGAAAACAATTCATTCCAGTCATAAATAAAGGAAATAAGCCTTTTACTAAGGTACAAGAACGGTCTGTGTGTTATCTGTTTGTCGACATGGCTCTTTATATTGGCTCGCTAGCATTGGCTAACAGATGACTGATGTTTATCAGTGGTAACGCTGATACCGTAAATGATATTCACATAAACTCGCGTATGCAAATCTTCCACTTTTTAATGGCTGCTCCCAGGATGGGGCCAGCATTAGTGTGCCCTACAGTGAGTTATTATAAGTGTGCTGCACATGCACGCAGTGGTTTCTACTGCTCACTTACTTAAATGAATGCTGACGGGCTGGCCCCACACACATTATCTTAGTCAAAACTACTGATAGTACTAACCTTACACAACACATACAGGAATATTTTTTAATGTATTAGGAACTACTGCCTTTTTTATAAGTCTAATATACACCAATGATAGAAAATACTATTTACATAAAATAATTGTATATTTATATTTGAATAAAACTAAATGATTGATTATGTCACACAGTGCTACATAGCAACACCTGCCCCTAATGTAGAGATGTCCCTGGTAGACATGTTTATATATGTATATACACAAAGAAAACATGAAGAGTAACCTAAAAAGAAGCTTTGTTTTGAAGTCATCTACTTGTAATAGTTACTCTATCTCACGTTGTCATCAAATCTTTGACACTGAATTGTGATTGAATTATTATTAATTTTCACTTCATAGGTGTCCCATTATACAGAATTAATATCAGCTAGCCAATCAAAGAAGAGTATTTCATGTCTCCAGGGTATAAAATAACTTTCCTGTTTCTGTCTAATAGGGTTATTAGGCTGGAGCCTGGAGACAGAAAGGTGTCCTCTGTCCGCCCTCAGACTGTCCACCCCTCAGTGACCCTGCTTTGGTCGCCTCATGCCTCACTCTTCAGATATTTTTTGTGACAGTATGGAAAACCAAAATGGAAACAGACTTTCCCAGGCCCTCATGCCCGTGTCGTTTGCTCTGTGTGTAGCGCTGCTCCAGTGCCAGTGTCTTCATGCTTGCTGCTGTCCTAGTGTTGTCACCCCAACTGTGTCACTGAAACACTTATACACATACACACACACACACACACATATTACATTGAACAAAGAATAGATTAGGGATGGGCAGATTGATTCTGAAATATTAATCTTTCTGATCCTAACATTTCTTATGGATTATTATGCATTCATCACCCCCACCCCACAGCAACCTCTGCTGGCTCCTGACACAACACAGAATAATTTCAGCAACCTTCACCACTAACTATATGTTATAAACTTATATTCTGACCGTTTTTAGAGTGTTTCAGTTTTGTTTTAAAGAGAAAATATGTATATGACAATATGTTGGGTTTCACATTGAATTGGATTGTGCTGTAATGTTGTGTCTTGTGAGATTAACATGATTTCTGTGGACCTAAATTGCAGCCAGCATACCTTTTGTATGTTATCCTACATATCCTAACATATTAGATATCGGTATCAGGATATTAGCTTTGGTATTACTCAGTACAGACTTGAAAAGTAAATGATTGGTATTGCCCATCCCTAGTATAGAAAGAAGTAAGTTTGAGACTGTCCACTTGTTGTCCACTTACATTAAGCATGGGCTTAGGATGGAAGACATTTGATCATACATTTTGTTCTGTTACAGCAAGTCACAATCACATTTGAACAGTTTTGTGGTTAATGTTGCAGTGTGTGCAGTAATGAGATGTGTGTACATTCCTTTAGTCTAAAACGAGTGACTGTGCGTGTTTGATCACAAATAATAGACTTAGAGTATTCTATATGTTTGTATTTGTTCACAATACTTATCATATTGTATATATCTATATCTGCCAGAGTAGAAAAAAGAAACCCATCCTGTCAGACTCGCAGGCTTGCATTGGTTCTTTTGCTTGTCTTTGTGTGGTTGTAATGAGGCAAAAGATGATCAAATAGGGTTATTTATTCAAAAGAAGCAATATAGTCATTTACTGATTCCACTTGTGTGTGGAGCTATGTTGAAAGAGAGAGGTATGAGGGCTGAAGAGAGACAGAACACCTCATTCTGTTTCGTCTGTAATTTTTTAGTTGCAATGCATGTCGTGCATTTGGTGTTCCAGCATATCAGAGATTTAAAATGCCTGCAACGTGAAGCAATAGCCCTACCATTGCAGAGTCCAGCAGTGGTGTGTTCTGTAGCAAATTGCAGATGAGTCTCCAGCACTGTGTTTTATTGAGAGAATGTGAAGAAAGTATAGATATTTGCCAATAAGAAGAATGTGTCAACCTCTACTGAACTATTATTTCACTTCAACTGAAACCCTTCTTCAGCCGGTCACTCAGCAGTGTCCCATCGCACCCAGCACTCTGAAGCCATCGGGAACTGAAGACTGCATGTTGCCTTATCAGCACTCCCATATACTCCCATTTACACACACACAGACACACACACACACACACACACAGATACACTGCGTCCCCAAACCGATTACGTTGGCATCAAAGCAGAAAAGCTGGTTTTATAAACAGTAAAAATGAAATAAAATTTTGTTGAAATCTACCTGTGTTAAATGTCTCCTATTTAACAGCACATACGCACATATACATACGGTATATATTTACCTTATAGTACATACGTCGATGAAATGTCAAATATGCAGTGTCTTGATCTTTGTCCTTGAGTACCACTGCCCTCCATATTTAGAGATTCCTGTAATATTCTAATAATTTGATATTCTGAATTTCTCATTTCATGAGCTGTAAACCATACTGATCAACATTAAAACAAACAAAAAAAAAGACTTGAAATATATCACTTTACATGATGATAAAATAGGATAGTTTAATGTGAGCAAAAAATATTTTTTCTATAACATTCTAATTTTTATGTACTACTGTTTATATACTGAAATATAAAATGGTGTTCAGGAGTAGTGGCCATTTATCTGCAGAAATGTAGAATATTTGAAAAAAATCATCATATGGAGTCTCTTTCCTTCTAAATTATGTTTTCATTTACCTTGAAGTAGATTAGAAATGGTCAAACCATGCCATAGTCAAAATAAAAAAGGATTACAAAATAAAGCTAACCCTATACCTATTTTGTAAATTTTTGTGTAAAACGAGTTTGAAGAATTTGAAGAATATTTAATATTAAACAAACTGGAGTCACTTTCTCACTGATTTAAGTGTATTTTTGTAATAGGAACAACACACATCTGCAATCTACTATGTTTTGGAAAATAAAGCTGTATATTCAGAAATAAGAAAATGAACATATAGGAAAACAGAAATATTGCTGAAAGTCTGTTTTTAAGAAGAATTGGAAGCATATTTAATATAAAGCAGAACATCTAATAGACTGCATCTTTTTACAAGCCATCTGCCTCCTACCCTCTTCTTTCACACAAGAAAATGATTCACAATAGTAGCCTCTACTGGGTGTGGTTTTGGGTTTACAGTGTTTAGGGTGTGGGTAGACTTTCTATAAGAAGGATGTTACTATGGTTTATACACAAACACTCTGACTTTACACTTTCCTAACATCAGCTCAGCTTAGTTCAACTCAGAAATATGGACGTGAAAAAAGGTCTGGATGGACAGGTTGAAAAAGTCATTGATCAGGCAGGTAAGTCAAGCAAACATTACTGTTTGAATTAAAATAATATATTTGATTTTTTGGGCGAGTTAGATGTCTTATTCGGACAGTAAGTCTGATTATTTCCTTGATGGCAAGATTTTATACATTGTTCTGTTTTAACTACAAATTGAGTGAAGTCAACTTAAATACATATGATATATATGTAAAGCTTATGAAGTTTACTCGAGCTGTAAGCATTACAGCAGAATAGAAATCATCTTTAGAAACTGAATTTTGTTTTTTGTAATTTATAAAAATATATAATTTTAACATGATCATATGTTTCTGAATGTTTCTCAATTTTTCTGAAGCTGATATTGCCAAAAGGCAGGTGAACACATGGACAGGAAAAGGAGAAAAAAAGGAGAAGAATCAGGGAGAAGGTGATTTTTAAAAAAATTTTTTAAAGTAACAGTCTACAGGTTTAACCCTGGCTGAGCTATAAACCACGGAACTGCTAAGATAAAACATAAAAACTTTCTAAATAACTACATTTTCATCAGTACATTTTGCAGACTTTAGTGAAATTTGATTGCGATGCAGAGGAAAAAGTCACTTTCAATTTAAAAAATGAAGGTTCTGTATGTTTATTTGCTTTAATAAGTCTTATTTTCAACAGGTGTTGGCGATATGGTGAGCGGTGCGATTAACAAAGTCGCTTCTGAAGCTGCAGCAAACAAAGCAGCAGAACAGGTGAAGTCGTTTGGGAAGTCATTCCTGGGTTGATTCCTGTCTCTTTATTTGAGAGTCGTCATATATTGTGTATGCTACATTTAAAGTGGACTATAAACAAAGTAGTACATACTGGGTGATGAAATAAAAGATTTATAATTTTACGTTCTTCTGATTGAGTCTTTTCTTGTTTAAGGAAGTGCATCACAGCAATCCAATCTTGTGTATAAAGTAAAATTAGCGAATGAATGTAACAAAGAAACAAACATGTTTGTTGTTATTTTTATTCTCAACAAAAAATGCAATACAAATTTTCTAAATCAAATTTCCAGATGAATGTGTAGATGAGTTTTGTGAATGGTTTTGTTCCCACAAGTGACTTTCACCTACACATACCAACATAAGGGACTCGCCCAGTGTACTGGCTTTGTGTTCAGGCAGGTTTCAACTACCAACAAGTGAAATTAACATATATGAAATATGGGCACATATATGATTGACCATTTTAAAGTGAACAATTCAGATATTTTATATTTCCAAAGATAATGGATGGACTTCATTTATGCTTGATGTGGTGATTATGAATTTCTGGGTAAAAAGAATGAGTATAAAACTCCTGCTCTCAGGTCTAAGGCATCTTTAGTGCGGTCTTGCAATACTATGGCAATTAGTCTTAACATAGGCTAAGAATAAATTAACCTAAAACTATTCTGAGGGTTGACAAAGGACAAAAACACTGTACACTTCACTCGCATCTGAGGTCGGCCTGATCATAATCACAGTGGAGAAAAAAAATAATAATACAGCCAACATTAAACATTACTCATAAGCTAGTACTGCATTTGGATAGGGATGCATTAGTTAACGACGGCTCAATATAAAAACTACCTCAATTATCAGACAGAATAACATCATAACAATGAAGCACTGCAGAAAACAGTGCTGCCAGTTTGTTTCCTGAAGGCTACATGTACAGTACAGCAGAAAGTATAAACTACATCCTCAGAATGGATCAAACAGCACAGAAATTCAATAAAACCCCAGTTTAACATGTTGTGGGGCAGGTTTATGAGTGTCTTAATAATCTAGCATGGAGACAATATGGGGTTCAACTTTTTTGTAAACTCTTGATGTGTCAAAAGGCTGAGGTACTGTAGGGATAATACAGAAGATGGATGGTTTGGCAGAAGAAAAGCATGAAAATTTAGAAAGGCTGAGGAATTTATGTGAAGGTCAGACCAGCTTCATTGTACACCTTGAACACTTTCTCAATGGCATTGACGTAAGCTGCCGTCCTCAGGTCCAAGCCCAAGTTGTACTTGTTGGCTGTGCGCATAATTTGCTGCAAAAAGAACGGACATAAATGTAATATTACAGAGATTCCCACTCCCAGCGTCTACCTTAAAATTGATTTGAAGTCTCTGATAATTTAGGCCACATCCACACATCCATATTTTTTCTCTACTTTCAAAAGAAGTCTTGGTTCACACAAACAGTGTTGAAAAAGCTACTTTGAAAAAAAATAGAACACAGATGAGCCTCCAGCCCAGCAATGTGTGATAATACTTCACACAGAACAGTCATGAGAAATAATGAGGAAAATGCATATTGTACTAAATATACAAAAACAAGCAGTGAAATGTTCTAACAGCGTGAGGCTGGCATGTGGATTTGTTTATGTCTCTTTATGCCTTTGAGACACTAGTACAGAGAAGAAAAGTAATGAGAAGTGGAGTTTTTCTAACATTGCCAACTTTATAAAGGAACAGAGCAGCAGATTTTGACACCTCTGCAATATAGCATAATGAAAGTTAATATAATATTATTAACCTCTGAATTACCAATCACACATTAACCTGGAAGCAGAAGCTGAGTATCACTAAGCCAGGCTCTTTACTTAGTGCGCTAGAGCCGCCCAAGGGTGTAAGAATAGAAAGAGGGAGGTTCTTTACGTGGTAATCATTCCATATTGAAGACTCATAAGCGCCTAAAGCTAAGGCAGCACCACAATGATAATTATCCTTCATCATAGACAACAACTCCACCAGTTCATCACAGTCCTATTATTAAATTATTTAAGAGGGAAAAATTCATGCATGTGCTATTTATGAGGCTGTGCATTACAATGATTCTACCAGCTGTAGCCTCCTTATCTCTGTGAACATGACTGACATACTTTCAAATGACTGATTATTATATATATATATATATTAAAGTAAAGTAATAATTTTTATAAATATATAATAATTAAATATATTTATTTTAATTATGAAATGAAAATTCTTTTATCATGTTCAATTACAGATTATATTTGAGTCTGAATTGCATTCTGTTCTATTTGAGTAATGCATGTGCATGGTTGCATATTTCCATAAACAAAATTAAGTTTCCATTAACATTGGCACCAAAGAAAACCAGACTTACATAACTGTTTATCCACACCTGTGTTCACTGAAGAACACTTCAGGCATTTTCTGTTATTTCAGGAAGGACTTACCCTTGCAGACCTTTCCATAGTGTAGGCGAGACCAGAGTGCACAATGTCTTTCTCAGAAGCACCCTGCACATTACAGAAAGCAATTATTAAATTCTGATTCTACAAATAACAGTTACTTATGCAATAACACATGAGAGGGAGTGCTATAACGCGAGATACACAGTACAAAAGACTATAAAAAAAAATAGGGAGTGCTATAATGTGAGGTACAAAGGACTGCTGTACACATACCTATGACTGCAGTACACCAGTGCCAATACTTCCTATTATAGCATGACCCTCGAATGTATTATTGCAATTATACTACAGTTCTGTTATTGCCATTTATTGTTGGATCTTAAGACAAAAAAAAAAAAAATCATCAATGCTAAAGATAAGCACAATAGTAAAAAAATGAAAAATAAAACAATACAATCACAAAATCGCAGTTTCATATTGAATAAAGGAATGAAAGTAAAGCATCATCAAGATCGACTAGTGAGCTGTGGATGAGGTATGGCACGTTTTTTTTTTTTCAACACAGTGCTCAGCAAAAAAGTATAAATCACACTGAAAGAGTGAAGCACAAGAACAATTCCTCTCGTTTTTCTACATAAACAACAATGAAAAGAGCTCTAAAGAATCTAAAAGGTGTTGTGAGAATGTCTCCACAGTCTGCTAACACTGTGTGAGTGAACACTGAAAGTAGCTGATGTTAGCACAGGTATCAAAGGCTCTGTTTCAGACATAGGTGTTTAATTAATAGCTTGTTGCTAACGTAACACTAGAATTCCAGTTGACACGCTAAGAGAAATTAGAGCATGTTTAACACATGCTAAGTGTTAGTTTAATCGTCCCAGTGTGAAAAATTACACTTACAATGTTGGGTATATTCCAAATTCTAATGAGCCACCTAAGAGTGCACCACTGAACAGAAAAATTACCACACAATGCAAATACGTAAATTAATACATCATAGTTACAGATACTCACAGCCACTCGGGCCTGGAATTCAGCAGTAGGGACAACTGGGATGGGACCACCTTGCTTTCCAAACTTTCTCTCAAGACTCTCCTGCACAGACACTGGAAAATTGTCACAGGAATTAGTGAAATATTTCTATCCAAAGGGCTTAATGATTACATTTTCAAATATATTCAGAATATCACTGCCATATAAAGAAATATAGCATGTGAAGCATAAACCCAGCAGCTACGTTCCTGAAACAACATGAATTATAAGGTAATTTATCAAATAATATACATGTTTCAACATGTTAGCAACCTTCACTTTAAAATATGGGCTAAAGAAAAATGTACTGTAATACTACTATCAATTTCTGGAGATGTGTTCATGCATAAAATGTCAGTGCATAAGTTATTGAAGGTAATGTTCTTGTTTTGTTTTTTTGCCAATTTTTCCCCATTCCCAATGTAGTAATAGCCAGTTAGCCCATCCCATCCATTAGGACTCTCTCCATCACTTTTGCATTGTCCCCGACTCTAGGAGGGTGAATTCAAGCACAAGCCTCCTCCATTGCATGTGATGCGGCCACCGCCTCTTTTGCTTTTTCGCTGATACACCGTCACTGGGGAGCCAACACACTCTGAGGCAGAGGTGTCAAGTAACAAAGTACAAATACTTCGTTACTATACTTAAGTAGAAATTTTGGTTATTTATACTTTACTGAGCAATTATTTTCGGACGACTTTCTACTTCTACTTACTTACATTTTCCTGTAATTATCGGTACTTTCTACTCCTTACATTTTAAAAACAGCCTCATTATTTCTACGTATTGTCGGAGTTTGAGTGAGAACGCTGAGGAAGAGTTTTTCTTCCGCTACTGGATCACTGAACCAAGAGCTGAAGACGAATGGTGGGGAGAAGATGTGCGGTAAGCGACAGCAGGGTTGCCAGGTCCTCAAAAATCTCCATCCCGATGTCTGACAAAGCACTCTACACAATGTATAATTAATTTAACAATATGACTGCTTTTCTTTGCATTTAAAACATCCCCTTTTCTCTACTATAGCTCTATTTTAACTCCTTGTGGTTTTAACATCACAGTTATATGCTCAAAATTTCTGTGTTTCTATAAGTATTTTTTACGGCTATGACTGTAGTGTACACAAGGAGTTAAAATAGGGTGGCCAGATCTGAGATAGCGAAAAAGAGGACGTCTGGTCACCCTAGTTAAAAGGCAGTAAATTACTGAGTGTGAAGAGCTTTTGGGTAGATGTACTAGTATTAGATGTCTTATTGGAATGGGATCTGAACATATAAATTTAGAGTAAAGGGGATATTTTAAATGCAAAGAAAAGCAATAATGGAGGTATGTCCTTACATTATATTTAATACTAATAATAAAAATAATAATGCTAACAATAATATCTGTGATTGGACGCTCTAGATTTTAGGCTGGTGTCAGGTTGTATAGGGAGGGCGCTTTATGTCAGACATCGGGATGGAGATTTTTGGGGACCTGGCAACCCTGCTTCTTCTTAACACAGATCTGCTCCCCACCTTCTATGTAAGTCCACCCTTTAATAAGTAATCCTGCAAAGTGTGAAAAACACAAATGACTGCTTTTTAACAAACAATTAAATATAAATATAATAAAACGATAAAGGGCAAAAGTTTTCATTCTTCACCAAAAACAACTCAGATTCAAAGAAATTCGTAAAACTTTATCCGGAAATGCGCATGTGCAGTACAAATCGGGCATGGTGAACAAATCAGGAAGTGACATCCCCTACAGTATTTCATTTGGGTTTGTCATCATTCAAAAAACATCCTATACAGATAAATTGCGCCATCCACAAAGAGCGAATTTTATTGTGGTTGATAAGTATAAACATGAACCATTCTGATACCATATTGGTAAGCAATCCATGGCACCTGCACGTCACGTGTCTCGTCACTCTCCAGTAAGTTTAGTACTACACGTATATGGTCTGCTAATATATTTTAAATGACTCAAATGTTTTCATTTTCAAGGGACAAATATGCAGCTGAAACAGGTAACCATTACATCCCAAAAATGTCAACATTACCATTTTAATATAACATTATAGTCATTACAGCTTTTAGAAAAAAATTTATTTTGGGGGTGGGGTAGTACACTATATGCCCCTGTGGCACAGCCTAAGTTTTGGGATTTGTTTTCCTTACATTACTTTTATACTTCAAGTAGTTTTGAAACCAGTACTTTTGTACTTTTACTTGAGTAAAAAGCTTAAGTTGATACTTCAACTTCTATAAAAGTCTTTTTAAACCCTAGTATCTATACTTCTACCTGAGTAATGAATGTCAATACTTTTGACACCTTTGCTCTGAGTAAAGTGCAGGATTCCCAGCTCCGAATGGACCAATCAGTAGACGCCTGACCCAGCGGACATTGCAATATGAAAGTGATAGGGAGAGAGAGCACCACTTACCCGCCCAGAGACAACATGGCCAATTTTTGCTCTCTTGGGCCCCGGCTGTTGATGGTAATGTTCTTGTTTCAAGTAATTTGATGTTTTTGGTCATTTTTGATGTGCTGGTGATTTTTCTCTGTGTTACTTACGATGTTTGTGTGGTTGTGCATAATAAAAACTTAATTCAAGTTTACATCTTGCTTTTTAAACCTAACTGCCAACATTTATCAAAAGAATTTTTTATTTAATATTTATTTATGTGGCACTAGAATTTGTTAATTGATCATTTGGTTTTCCACGATACAAGTCTGTTCTTGCCTAAATAGTGTGTCTGTCAGAGATATATAAATAGATAAAAATAAAAGAGAGACAGACACAGAGAGCGAGAGAGACAGAGAGACAGACAGAGACTATGCAAAGCACCACACCCAGTTGAACACTGCCGCAGGCACAGAGGAGAAGATGCAGGGCCAATGAAGGTGCAGAAATGAACTGATAATGAGAGCTTGGGCAACACCACTATTCAGAGTTGCTCCAAACTGCTCTTGAGGAGAACTTTAAAATGTAAAATGTTTTACGTGCATTACATTTTACCTGAGACTAAATACCTAATAGTTGTTATGGAAATGCTCGTCTCTTTCAGAGAAGCATGCACAGATGTGAAAACTGCTCTCAGACAGTCTTCAAACAAAAAAATTATCCTGCATTAAAGGGTATTAGGAAAAAACTTTTGTAAGACATATTGTTTACAACGCAGTCTGAAATTATGTGAACTGCAAAAAAATCCCACCTGTTTAGAACCCACTGGTCTCTGCTGTCAAGTAAACAAAAATATTTATATATTCACAGTATTCATTTAAATCATATAAAACACCCCATGATCATTTAGGCAAGCGGCAGCTCCAACATCTGTAGCTTGAAGTACTGAGAGTCAGTCTGTGAGCACACACATTGGTTTTAGGGCTGCCAAGATTAGTCAACTAGTCACGATTATGTGGAGGGATGAAGAGGGACCGTCATCTCGGTAAGCTAAATTGCTAGTTAGCTGCTAAAATTTGCGTAAACAGAGTTAACTTGCTGCTTACTCATATTGATAGCTGTAAAAGTTAACATTAGTGATGACGATTTGATTCATTAGCCTTAGCACACATTCATGTGTTTTCTGTAACGTTATAACAGTCATGTGTTTGAATAGGAATGCTAATGTTTTCTAATGTTACGTTTCAGTACTACGTTTACACTTCATGCTAAACAGTTAAATAATTGTTTGTTGCACAAGCTGCATATTTCATTAAAGGTTTAATGAACTATGGTCTTAATTGTTTTTATTTATAGTTAGCATATAGCTGAAATCTAATGACGGTTATATAATAGCAGCTGCATTCTAGTGCGATAAGCTGTATGTTATATTCAATTAAAGTATGACCCAATTAGTCGACTAATCTAATAAAAAATAATCGGTGATTAATCGACTATAAAAATAATCATTTGTGCAGCCCTAATTGGTATAACATACTAATACAAAAAATGGTGGAAAAATTCATAGTTTGTTCATAATTTAGTTCTTTGTAACCTATCCTATATTCATAAATTGAAATTCTTCAAGTCTTTCTTTGTTTTTATCATTGATATTGTTTGTACAGTAATTTACTCAAACTTGAAATGACATTCTAATAATTTGAGATTCTGGATTTTTGATTTTCATGAGCTAGAAGTCATACTGATCTACATTAAAGCAAAAAAAGGCTTGAAATATCTTTTACTGATTTACAGTAATCACTAGATGGCACTTCTTGTATAAAGCAGGTCTGGTCATAGCGCTCAGCATTTAATTATTAACCTTCTGCAGAGGTGGGCATGGTATGTATGCATCAGTAGTTATTTATATTTTTCCATGCTTGTAAGATGATCAACCAATGACAGTCAAGCTGAACTGAACATGTCTGTGTGTACAGGAGAAGTAACACTGTAATTAAAACATGAATGAGATGAACTTGTAGAGCTATGGCAATAATATGATTGTCTTTATAAATCTGTGATGTTATGCTTTCATCCACATACTTCGCTTCCTGCTCAGAAAAAAGCCATAAAAAAGAGCTCACAAGTAGTATTACAATGGTTTTGCTGTCATCTACCATGTTTGTTTACATCTAGTTTGTGAGAAACTTGTCCCTGCTCTTGTGATATAGCAGTTTGCAAGAAACTCCCGCGAGGCTTTGAGGCACGGAGTCATTGGTCGGGTGTGTTACTCAAAGTGTGTGGTGTTACAAGTCAGGGCAAAATGTGAGCACCTTCCCGACCGACGACAATCAAGGACAGAAAACTGTATCGGACTTACTCAGCAGATGGTAGTTGGAGTCCCTCTCATACTTAAAGGTCAGGCGACCATAACTGACATGGTTCAGGTTTTTCAGCCATTCAAAGTAGGAGACGGTCACACCACCAGCGTTCAGGTACATATCCTACAGAGAGAAGTGCAGGGAACTCATTTAGCCCAGAAAATAAATAAATAAAAACAAATATCAGGGCTCTAGAGATCGTGATAAAGGTGATCTCGCCATCATCTATCATTCTGCTTAGGAAGACTATTCCAATGCATCAGCTTCCAAACAGCTAATGTAGAGCACATGAGCAGAACAGCAAAGCAGAATGAAAACTTCACCATCTGTATATAATGTGAAGGTGCTGTGAACTATGGTAGAACATATGATCTAACAACACATGTGTATTTGCATGACTGATAATGGGTTCACATTTAAATTGCATCATTACTACCTCATGTTGAAAACTACATCACACAAGTAAATACTGCTGACAGTATTTACTGTAATCACTGCAACAGATCGGTCTTACATGTTTATGTTAATAGATATACTTTTTATCATTATCAATTCTAACTTGTATATATTCTTATTTATGTATATGTAAGTCTTTGTGAAAATATGTATTGATTCTGTAATGCTGCAATTTCCTTTGGGATCAAAATCTATACATTTTAAAAGATGTGAATGAAGAATATATGAAGAGTCTTGTATAGCATTAAGAAAATTAATTTTGCTTATTTGTTGAAATAAATGAATAAGAACTGAGATTTAAAACTGTAAACAAAATGTACTGTTGTAGCTTCACCATATCTAACCACATAAAAACAATACATTCTGTGCACTCATCTGTATTAATTGTACACCAAAATAACATTTAAAATGTAAATTAAAAGAATCCAGTGTCCGTTGCAAAATGGAAGAAGCTTTAAAGCAGCTAAAGACTGACATACATAGTGGGACTTGTGCTGTTTTTGTTTGTGTTAAACTGATTGTGGCCTCTGGTGGTCAACTAATGAAATTGCAGGAGATGGCATAATGAACAGAAAGAAATCTGAGCTCACCGGGATAACCATAATGTTCCTCTCCAAGAAGATCTTGTCAGCATCAGGTGTGGTGGGTCCATTGGCACCCTCAGCAATGATCTAAACCATTAGAAAATGTATGTTAAGTGGGGACTGAAATGTGCTGTTCAAGATATGATTATTCACAGAACAGTTACACTGCATGGCCTCAGTGGATGTTAAGCTTTGCTATTATTTTCCTGTACTGAACCAGTTTATCTTTGTGCAGCTCTCTGAATCCAGTTGTTTTACTTGCATTTTGAAGTAGTGAAAGAGTTAAATTAATCTCTAGTGAAGACTTAGTTGTTGCACTGCGAGCTGCTGGGTGTCACACCAGGATTAATGGTTCTCATTAAACTGACATTACAGCAGAAAGATCTCGTTTAGATATACAGCCCATGTTCACAAGGCTGGCATTCTGAGCCACTTGCTGATGAAGACACTTCTTAAGAGAAGAGTGACCTTAGATAGAAAGCAACAAACTACTTTCTACCTCATATGTCCCACTATAGCATAAGTATGTACTCTGCTGTTGTATAACAGGCTTACATAACAGGATGGACTGAGGCAGAGTGGTATTTTGAGGTATGAATAAGAAGAATTGCTTTAGCTGAAGGATCTTTGCTCTACTTTGCGATAAATTTATCCAAGCAGTGAAATCGCTGGTGGCCGATTTCTGACCTTGGCTTTAATGTTCTGAGCATTTTTCCTGGTCAGCTGTTTCTCTCCAGCAGCAGGGATCAGGATGTCACACTGAGCTTCCAAGATGTTACCCTCATAGGGCTGCGCATTAGGGAAGCCAACAATAGTGCCATGTTGCTGTGAATAGAAAAATGGCAATTTTTGTTTATTAGAAGGTTGGTACTGTGCAGAAAGCTTGTAATTTTTATTAAGCAACAGATTTCTTCCCTGCTCACCAGTTTGTAGTCCTCCAGTTCTTTGGGGTCAATGCCATTGGGGTTCCAGATGCTTCCATCAATCTCAGCAATACCCACACACTTAGCACCATAACGATGGAGGTACCGCATGGAATGCAAGCCCACATTTCCAAAACCCTGTCACAGAGAAATAGTCCTTGAAAAAATCCTCTCAAATGTGTCAGCTAGAAGCAGGTTATTATGAATTAAACACATACTCATACTTTCTGGAGTGGAGAGTGTAATGACTATTGATTACAACAAGCTGAATAACTAATTACCAGGCTCTGCTGCATCTGGAAAGACAATAAAAGTACTACCTGTCTCTTTGTATTTGATACTAGAGTGGCAGACAGCTATTTAGAAATGTTATATTTTACAACAACAGACATATAATCTGCATTACTAAAGCTTGCTTTAACATCAGATCTTTTCTGCCCCCATATGGTCTAAAAGTGCAACTGCAATCATACGCATAAGGAATTCTGCAAACTATTACATGCCCCAAATTCAGACAGTGATGCATTAGTATGTCTGTTAAAACACCCTCTACAGCATCTGTTCTTAAATCCTAAATGTTTTCCTTGCTTTTTTTCTGCATTCAGAACATAAGATACAAGTGTATTCTCCCTACATGTGTTGACAACAGCAAATCTGAAAGAAAATTGAATTTCTGAAGGTGATAATCCCTACAGAAAGGCTCTAGATCAGTCACTATGCACAACGAGTACACGCAGTATGGTCAGGGATTTCTCCACCAGCAGATTGATGGGGATAGGCTTTGGTTCCACCGCAATTAAGAATGGACTTCAGCGAAAAATAGAAAAAAATCTGCTGCTACTATTCTGTGATGCTTAATCTTGAGAAATGACAGCAGCTGTACATCAGATTCCATTGCCCACCAACAGTCAAATCAGAGATCACATGTTCCAAAAGGAACCGAGAGCTCTACTCAATGCTGACATCTAATTCCCTCTTCCCCTTTAAAGTCAGGCTTATTTAACAGGAACATGAATCTACTACAGCAACGTGGTTATTCTCACTTCAGCACTAGTAACAGACCAACGCATTACAGAACAGAGAAGGCAGTTTTCTTTAATGCTTCTGTACAGAAGGTGAAAGCATCATCAAGCCTATGGCTCATATTTCACTGACGGCCCAATACTCTTTTATTAAACAAAAGCAAAGGTGAATTAACAATTCAGACTGCCTTTATTGATACAAAGATATAACAAGTGCTTTGCATAGACTATTTGAAGAGATACAATCTAAGCAATTAGATATAATTACTAAAGCTAGAGCTAGGACTAAAGCTCTAATGCTACTGCATTTTAAATTATGATACCTAATATGAAGGCAATGATCACTATTATTAATATCATTAATGTTATATACCATAGCACAATGTCAGATTTAACTAAGGATGTAAATCTGTGTCAGTAGTTTGATCAGAGGAGGATGGATCCCCTTTGTGAGTCTGGTTCCTCCCAAGGCTTCTTCCTCCAGCCTTGAGGGAGTTTTTCCTTGCCACTGTTGCCTTCGGCTTGCTCACATCGGGCTTAGATTCAGTTTGTTTGATATTAAATATGTAAAGCTGCTTTGTGACAACGCCCATTGTAAAAAGCGCTATATAAATACATTTTGATTGATTGATTGATTGATATTGATTAGAAGCTCAATAAGCACAGTTCATGCATAGCCCATGCTCACATAGACACCAGAAAGTCAACATGTTCTTAGGTGTAAATATCAACTAGGATTTTTAGAACAAATGAACAAATTAATGGTTAATGAATGAAAAACTGAGATTTAAAAATATTATTCCTTTTTTTGAACGCTTAAGGATACTTACATTGTCATTTATATTCTTTGCTCCTACTGAAAAATGTTATTAAAATGGTGGAGAGCACAACTGGAAAATACTTAATCCAGGTTAGTTATTATATTAATACAGTTACTATAAAAATTAATAAAACATCACCACTACAGGCAGACACTTTAGACAGCAGCAGGGCTAATAGAAAACAGATCCTGGATTAAATTCCTTCATATTTATGATGGTCGTCTTTACTAAAACTGATAACTAGTAAATACTAGTACAACTCCAGTATTTTTCGCATTTGTACTTTCCCACTATTGTAAGTCGCTTTGGATAAAAGCGTCCGCTAAATGCAATGTAATGTAATGTAATGTAATGATTCTAAGTCAGCAGTTTCCACTCAAACCTAGTTGATGCACACAGCATACTGCTACAATTTTAAAGCCGACAGTGAATCATACTGTCTTAAAACCACATCAACTAGTGTATGAGACCTACAATAAAGCTGGATTCAGTGTACACAAGTGGAAATGTATCCATGCAAAAAAAAAAAAAATTTTTTTAAATCAATGTAGATATAACTTTTGACTGAACAATTTCTTTAACGCCCACTTCAGCTCAGTGAGGTGTGGTTATTGAGCCGATTAGATGGATCAGATGTGTTAGAGCAAGAAAAACACAAAAAATGGGCAGGATAGAGTTCAGAGGTCAAAAAAGAGATTTCTCCTTTCTCAGTGCTCACCTGGATGATAAAGGTTTTGTCTATGAAGCCAGGGGTCAAGCCCAGTTTGCTCATGTAGGATGCCTCATTGATGAAGTTCTCGATGCCGTGGAAGACTCCACGGCCTGTGGCTGAGATTCTGCCGTGGATTCCACCCTGACTGATGGGCTTCCCTGTCACACACGCATGAGCGTTGATGTCCTATACACAAATACACACACAAACAAGAAATGCAGCAGGAAATGTTAGTGTTCATCTTTACATTTTAATGCTTTACTATTCTCTCTCAATATTCAGATATTCCTCTGTAGAAATGAGTGCACCATGAATGAAGATCATATTTACATAAGTATAAAAGAATAAACAGTGGAAAGGAGAAAATTCATGCAATCATGCATTTGTACAGATGTAACAGATTAAGGGCGGGCAAAGTGGCGTTATACAACATTGTAAATCTTTATATGCTTCTGGAAGTAGTGTGTATATACACTGTTCAAAAAATAAAGGAAACACTTAAACAACACAATGTAACTCCAAGTCAACCACACTTCTGTGAAACCAGCCTGTCCAGTTAGGAAGCAACACTGATTGTGAATCAATTTTACCTGCTGTTGTGCAAATGGAACAGACAACAGGTAGAAAGGAGAGGCAATTAGCAAGACAACCCCTATACAGGAGTGGTTCTGCAGGTGGTGACCACAGACCTTTTCCTTGTTCTCATCCTTTCTGGCTGATGTTTTGGTCACTTTTGCATTTTGTCAGTCGTCTCACCATAGAGGTAGCATGAGGTGATGTCTACAACCCACAGAAGTTGCTCAGGTAGTGCAGCTTATCCAGGATGGCATATAAATGTGAGCTGTGGCAAGAAGGTTTGCTGTGTCTGTCAGCACAGTGTCCAGAGCATGGAGCAGATACCAGGAGACAGGCCAGTACACCAGGAGACATGGAGGGGTCCGTAGGAGGGCAACAACCCAGCAGCAGGACCGTTACCTCCTCCTTTGTGCAAGGAGGAACAGGAGGAGCAGAGCCAGAGCCCTGCAAAATGACCTCCAGCAGCCACTAATATCCATGTTTCTGTTCAGTCTGTCAGAGACAGACTCCATGAGGGTGGTATGAGATTTTGAGTATGATTCCAAATCCAGACCTCCAAGGGGTAATAATTTTGATTTACATTGATCATTATTATGTTATTTTGTTCTCAACGCATTCCACTATGTAATAAATATAGATTTTCAACTGGAATATTTATTCACCGAGATCTAGGATGTGTTATTTTTTGTGTTCCCTTTATTTTTTTGAGCAGTGTATACACACATACACACACACAATATACGTCACCCATCCTTATTAAAGATGCTTGATGTACATAAAAGAGCTGGGTATCGTTCAAACCATTGGTACCATGGAACCAGTTCTGATTCAGATGTTCAAATTGTACCTTTTCAATACTGTCTTCAAATTATAATGCAAGACATATGGCTTAAATAAACTATTTTACATAGGAAGTGAGTATACTATATATACTGACCACAATGGATATAGACTAATCAGGATATGCTGAAGTTAATTACATGGATAGGGAACATAATTCAGCCAATCAGTACTCTAGATTTTGGAAGATGTATACTTATAAATTGACAGATGATGAGGTTGATACTGCTTTTGACTAAAGCTCGCAACTCCCATTTGGAATAATCAAAGAATATGCCACTGTAATTATTAATCCCTACTCAGACACTCAGGATGGATTTCTCAACGCCAAGCTCAGTATATGGCATCAATTCAACATGGTTGCCCACACTGTGAATAGAAATAAAGAAGCACTGCTCCACTTTTAAATTATATTTGCTTTGGTTTGTTAAGTAATTCAATACAAAGTGATTTCGATAGTCGGGCCCAGCACACAGACATGTTGAAAAATAAGTCACGTATTGAATCTCTGTAGTTGTACCACTCCAGTCCACGCTGCCCATCTCAGCCTTTCCTAGACTTGACTTATAACAGAGTGACTACACACAGGACTGTTTGAGGAGCAAGACTGGACAACAACCAAACGTCCTGGGACACCAGGGACAGGCAGAAACACGCAGGGTACAGCAGGGTGTGACTGGACAGGGGATTGTCCATGGGGGGCAAAGGTATTACAAGTGTGACTAAAGGCATGACGTGAGGGTCTCTTTACAGAAGTGAAGGCAATGCAAGGAGAGAGATAAGAGGAGAGGATGTACTCACAGCAGACTCACTGCAGCGGGAAGACCGGAAAGCACAAGGGTTACGCAGGGAAGGACACGGTCACAGCAAAATAACTGCAACACCTCAACTAACCCCGACACCTGGGGACAACGGCCTGCTAAATATACACCACGTTTATAAATATGAACTGAGAACATCCGATCAGGACTGTAGAGCTGGACAGGTCACACAGCTGTCAGAAATTATCTCTAAAACATCAGTGAATGACTTAAGATGGATGATAAAGTCTTCTATATTTAGGTAACTATTGAGCTCTAGTATTTGAGTTTGAAAAGAAAGAAGCTAATTTTCAACACCAGACATGTCTTGGCTGATTGACTATGTCTGCCGTACATGGTAAATTAGTGTAAATATACTAGACGAACCATTCATTTAATAAACTAGCAGGATTAGAGAGCAGGTTTAATGTCCTCAATCAAACCTGTGTAAACAACCCACACAGCTTCTTTTCAGAGAACCATCAATCATTTACTGTTCACCTGCAGGGGAGACACAGTGTCAGCCTGCCATTTGAAAGGAATGGTCTAAAAGGCAGACATTCACAACACTGGCAGAAAAGCCATCTATAACCTAGATCTCAAATCTTCAACAGATCAGCTCTTTCAAAGCAGCCAAGAATGAACTGGATCCCTCTGCAACCAAGAAGAACAGCCCTGCAGCTTAAAAAACCCAAAGAGACATGAAAAGGGGGACAAACTCTATTCAAATGATGTTTACATTATTTGTTCTGAATATATTAAAGTCAAATAAAACAGCATTACATGTTTATCTCTTTATCCTTTCATTCCTTTATAGGAGTGAAAGCAGGAGTGGCATTAAAATGCGACTAAACATTACTTATCTAATCAAACACTGACAATACACTGAAGTACATCCGTGACAAGAAGATTACATAAAGTGTTTCTGTGGACAGCTTGCTTGTGCTGGGCACATTGTGTTCATCCACTGAGGCAGAGTGAAGAGGGATAAAGGCAGTTTCTCCTCCGAGTGGACACTTGATAGTCCAGTGAAACTGTCCAGTTTTACCTTTCTGCGCATAACATTAAAAAATGCAATTAACAAATAACTAAACTTTCTCTAGTAATGGGAGCAGTACTGGTTGTGTAAAAATGACACCATTAAAAAGGTCCAGATCATGAAAATCTCACTTGCTTCTATTAAATATAACTGCTTGATGTTTGAAGTTTGTATTGTTCACTTCCCTGTCCATACAGAGAAGCTAAACTGCAAAAACCGCTAGTTTCAATTTCTCGTGCGGTCACAAAAGCAATGCATTTCCACATATATCTATACATCTTTTTCTCCCACAGGAGTTTAGCTTCACTGCTGTCACTCTGGAGTGTTTCAGCCCGGACTGCTTTCTGAAGAATGAAGCACAATGCAGGGAAGCCAATCGGAACAGAGTCAATTTACATACATCTGTCTTAAAGGTACAGCAACAAAAACAGACCGTTTCATTCTAAAGCATAGAAAGAGGTTGGAAAACAATCTACTGTTTTAGTATAAATCCATAAAAACAATGTACAATACAAGGAAAAGCACAGAGCAGCACTAACCATCAAATACAAATAAGCCTGCAAAGACAACAGAAATCTACGAGAGGAATTTCCTCATCAGGACTATAAACAATTTCATTAAGCTAGCTGCTAGACAATGTGAAGGATGTGGTTTCTTATATTCATTAGAAGAAGGCAGTACTTTAACATGCTCAGTATCTGATATTTACGCATCTAGCACTGTCAAGATTATAAAGCAGAGCTTAAGCCTCTTTCAATCATGCCAGCTGCTATAGTCTCTATATATCTCTCTCTCTGTGCTAGCTGATGACTTCCATCAAAAATACTATTTTTTATAAAAATTCCAAACAAAATACTATTACCACCAGGAAACTTACTCAATAAAAGAACTTTCCAGTGTTTATCAAGTAAATCTCTCTGTGGTTGTCATCTACAAAGGCAAAAATTGCACAACCTGTTTGAGATACACACTATTATCACAAATTAGCAAATATAGACATTAGCTGATTAAGCCAGACTAAGATGAAAGAACTTCTCTCCTCAACATTACTCTGTATATCAGTAATCACTAAGACAATGTTTGTTGGGCTTGTTGCAGAAGCACTCTTATCTAAACTTTAATCTCTGAAGTCTGCAAGTGAGCAGAGACAAAAAGAGAAAGTCGTTTGAAATAAAATGAGGGCAATGTGACAACACTTTATCGCAATTTAATGTTTTATTACAAAAAGAGCATAATTAGGGTTCTTAAAATTGATTTAGTGCAATGTAGGGTTGAGCAAGATACAAAAGAAAGTATATGTACCTGTGTCATGTACCGTGAAAGTACTGTGAAGTTCTATTTTTGCCCAGCTTTATTTGAAAGCAATTCTACCTGAGACATTAAAAGAGTATTCAGAGCTACAGTTATGCTTGTGAATTCACTAATGCTTTGTCACTTACCGTGTGGGCAATGGTGTTAGCATACGTGTCAGCAATCCAGGACATCTCCCTCTCACCAGTACTCATGTCAGGGGCAGGAACATCAATGCCAGGCCCTGGAAAGACAGAGAGAGACAGAAAGAGAGACAGAGACAAAGTTAGTAAGGCTTTATTATGATCCGTCAACTCCATGAGAGCAGAAGAGGGGCCCACTGGTCATGGGAACGGTCACTCCTCTCCAGTTACACCAACAGCCAATACACCATGTGTACATCTACCACAAATAGAGGCAACCAAGCAAGACTGAGAATGTAAAACTTGTCCACTCAGTGATCAAGTGAATAGCATTGATTATCATGTAACAATGCTGCATGTGAAAGTCTGACGCATGTTAGACAGTAAGAGAACAGTCAGTTCTCATGGCTGACGTGTTAGATGTGGGAGATCTGAGCATCCGTGTGCATCTCCTAACTTGCAGAACTTGCAGGATCTGGTGCCAATGTCTATAGTGTCAGATACCAAAGGATACTATAGAGGGTCAGATCTGTTTAGCAACACTGGACTTAATTCAGTATTCTCACAGTGAATACTTATGATATGAACATGCTGGAGTGGGCTCTCTTGTTTACAGTATAACTGCACTAGATACATAAATAAAATAAAATAAGATACATTTTTACATTTTATGTAACATAATACCATAATATTAATATGCATGGTCACACCTTCAATACCTTCAGTGCACAACAAAGTCTGGAGTCATTATTTAAGAGTCTATTCAAAAACATTTTCATGGGAATAACTGCGTGATTAAAAAAATAAAAATACAATGTATAACAAAAAATGGTCTTCTGAAGGCTTTTTGTGTTTTTACCATTACTGAACGATTTGCCTTTACTGGCACCTACAATAGCCTCCTGCTTATAGACCTTCTGGTTCACAGTTTTATTAAGAGTCCTATTAGACTGGACAAAGATGACAGGTGTGATTACAAAAAGTAAAAAAGATCCAACTATTGGCACACCTGCTCATTTACTGGTTCACCCGAAATCTTGGGTATTTATCCTGCTTTTGTTGGAATAAGTGTTTCTACCATTCAGGCAAGGTTTTCTACTAGATTCTGGAGCACTGCTGTGAGGATTTTAATTTGCATTCACTGACAAAAGCGTTGGATGTAGGATGGTCACCACCTCCACTCATCCCAATAGTATTTAAATGGAGCAACCATCATTACAGAGAACACAGTTCCACAGCTCAATGCTGAGGGGCTTTAGCCCATGCCTGACATTAGGCATGGTGCCAAAACATTCATGTTATCTGCTCCAGAGTCCTAATCTATTAGCAATGTTTCTCTACAGGGACTAGACACGTCGTGAGTGCATTTGCATGTCTATCAGCAAAAGGTTCAAATTAAAGTAGCTGAGCCCATAAATTAGAAGAGATGTCCACAAACATTTGAAGACACAGTGTATATTTACAAATATATTTACAAATATACACACATATATATATATATACATACATATATATATATATATATATATATACATACATACATACATATATATATACATACATACATATATATATACATACATACATATATATATACATACATACATATAATACATACATACAT
>BRDA01004630.1:35598-40598 GCA_036984385.1 Crenuchus spilurus
TGGGTATTTATCCTGCTTTTGTTGGAATAAGTGTTTCTACCATTCAGGCAAGGTTTTCTACTAGATTCTGGAGCACTGCTGTGAGGATTTTAATTTGCATTCACTGACAAAAGCGTTGGATGTAGGATGGTCACCACCTCCACTCATCCCAATAGTATTTAAATGGAGCAACCATCATTACAGAGAACACAGTTCCACAGCTCAATGCTGAGGGGCTTTAGCCCATGCCTGACATTAGGCATGGTGCCAAAACATTCATGTTATCTGCTCCAGAGTCCTAATCTATTAGCAATGTTTCTCTACAGGGACTAGACAAGTCGTGAGTGCATTTGCATGTCTATCAGCAAAGGGTTCAAATTAAAGTAGCTGAGCCCATAAATTAGAAGAGATGTCCACAAACATTTGAAGACACAGTGTATATTTACAAATATATTTACAAATATATATATATATTTACAAATATACATACATATACATACAAATATATACATATACATACATACATACATACATACATACACTATATATATATATGAAAGACAGTTAGTTAGATCTTCTGATAGTATGATCTGCCTTTTGAACTGGCTGAGGATAACAATTCTTTTAAATGTTTAAATGGTATCTTAAAAATTAACCATTGGTTCTGCTGTATTGCTAATAGAGGTATGTTCATGTAAAGGTAGTATGTAAGGGTATAGCTCACACAGGCCTTGTTTTGGGTATAGGACTAAAAATATTCTTTATAGGGGCTGAAGGTTAGCATACAAACATGCGTAATGGACAAATAATCTCATTTCATGTACTTGACAAGTAATAAATAGACATGGATGGACTTTGAGCTCAATTAAAATTTTTTAAATGTTACAAACTTTATCAAATATTTGTCTCCCTTCAAAAATCTAGCACCAACATAACTCACCAATGAATCCCTTTTTGGCGAGCTCAATGGTGAATCTTCTAGTGATTTTCTCCAGCTCATTGTCCTACACCGCAAAGACAAAATAATATAACTGAATCAGATCAATTTGCCTTGTAGAGCTTAACAGACATTTCTGAAACTCAAAGAAAGTGTTCCCATCACTGGCATTGCCTCAGATGTAGTCAATCAGCAAAGGCATGTTCGCAGTCCAAAATTAGCTTCTTTAGTTTAGAACTGCAAGTCTAATGATGCTAACAAACACTAGAACTCAATAGTCACCTAAATAGTCCAATTTCTTTCTCCTGTCAACCCATTCAAACTCCATCTTAATTAAGGTCTCCCAGACAAGTCAATGTAGTTTAGGACAGAGTGTGACTCACTGTCAGCTATTAAAAATTAATAAATCTTCACCACTTCAGACAGCAGCAGGGCTGGGAGAAGACCGATCTAGGATCAGATCCCCCATATTTATGATGGTCATCATTAAAACTGATTCTGATCAGCACTTCCTGC
The DNA here is from genome assembly GCA_036984385.1 of Crenuchus spilurus. Taxonomy (NCBI): domain Eukaryota; kingdom Metazoa; phylum Chordata; class Actinopteri; order Characiformes; family Crenuchidae; genus Crenuchus; species Crenuchus spilurus. Next base: position 37,031 of record BRDA01004630.1, read on the forward strand.
TGAGGTGGTTGTCTAAGATAGTCGTCAAAGATATTAAGTTAATATTTACGGGACAGCTGAGTTGTAATGTTTGTTAGCAATGTTAACTCCTGTTGTAAAATAAACAAGCAAAATCTGAATTCCATTATGTAAATATAATTTTTGACTGGAAAATTATGCGAATATAATTTGTTAAAGAATCATTCCATTAAAATGCTGAGTAAGAGTGTAGACCTAAATAATCTAGTCAGCTTTTTTTTTCCTCAGCCCTAAAGTTCAAGAAAAGGGAAATCCATATCTCAGATCAGCACTTTCACTCTGAAGAGCCCAAAGGCTGACCCTTCAGAATAGTCCAATATTGTTTATGCCAAAATGAATCATAAGCGTTGCTCTCTCTCTCTCTCTATATATATATTATATATATATATATAATTATATTTCCCTAAATAAATAACCCTGGAGCAGTATATTTACACTGCATTTACATAATAAACAGACAATACCTTAGTGTTTCAGTCTGGACTGCTTTTTGAATATATACAGAGCAGCCAATCAGAGTAGTGATCCTTCTTAATCTTAAAAGCACAGTAACAAAAACAGCCTGTTTAAAGGGCCCATGTCCTACATTTTGATGAACTGTACTTTTTTCCCCTGAGGTTGAAAAACAGTCATAAGACTCATAACTCATGTTAACAACTTCTCTTCATCTCTTAAAATGAAAATGGTCATTTTTATTACTGTGCCTTTAAGACAAATATATGTAAACAATCCCTGTTGACTGTCTGCCCTGTATTGTGCCTCATTGAAAAAGTAGTGCAAATTCAAGTATTTTAATATGAAAGGGGTGGAGCTTACCATAGGCTAAAAAGGTTGATATGTTATTTTGTTTCCGTGACTTCACAAAAAAATGCATTTTATAACAAGCTGTTTCTGCCGTTTATCTTCCGTACATGGACTATATGGTCTGGGGAGTGAATGGTATGTTTAGAATTTTAAAAATTACTTATTACATCAGACTCTTTTCTACAGTTAGAATAAACAGTGTTTTCCATGATATGTTGCCTTTAATTCTAAGGAATACAGAAAGGTTAGAAAATGGTCGTGTTAACATGAATAATGATTTATCTTGGTACACAAAACCGCATAAACAAATCTTCTATTTATACTGATGCCTAAAGCTTTGTGCTCCATCATATGAGAAACCTGGAGATTTAATAAAATGTTTACTAGATATGACAAGGAGAGGGAGATCCAATGTGGCTCCATTATGTAATCTAGCTGAACAAATCTAACTAAATTAGTTCAACCACAAACACAATTTATTATGCATTCAGGATTGCAGCCAATTAGGGTGAAGAGTATGAGAAAGGGAGATTCATGTTATGAATTCACAATGTAGACAGTAAGCTTCCCAGATAGCCTTCAGACATTTGTAGCGTATAGCTGCAATACAGGCCCTTTTTTTCCTCTTAGTGGACTGAAAAACCAAATAATAAAAGCTATTTCAGGAGCAAGAAAGACTGAGGGGGAATGGTGTGAGTGCTGATAAAGAATAAAAGCCTCACTTGATACAAATACCAAGGCAATATTCTACAAGTTTTGATTTACTGATTTATTTTTATTTACTATTCATAGGAATGTAGTACTTACAGAGTAATTTTTGGTGTTAATTTTGACTCCAGCTTTAGCACCTCCAAATGGTACATCTGAGGAAGAAATTTCAGATGTCAAAGACAGTAATGAAGTACCCAACTTAGAATGAAAGTTGAAGTGGAATGCATGCATGATTGATTGCTACATGACGTGCAACCAGAGGTGATAATACACTCGTACAGTGGCTTACCCACAACAGCACATTTATAAGTCATTAGTGAGGCTAAGGCTTTGACCTCATCCACAGACACATCCATGCTGTACCGGATACCTGCAACAAAACAAAAGAATGGAAAAGTCAGCCAAGCCAATACAGTTATTCGATGAAATATTTTCAAACTGTCAACATGTAGCAGGTAATAGTGAAGGATTCACACTTTTTACTACATTCTGAAATTTATTTATTTATTATTTTAAATGTATATATTTATATGTATGTATGTATATATTTATATGTATGTATGTATGAATATATTTATATGTATGTATGTATGTATGTATGTATGGCTCTGAAATCACAGCTGTCTCCATTTTTTTGGCAGTCATGGTACAATAACCTGCTGCAAAGAATAAAAAAAAAAACAATAAATAAACTATGTAAACAAAGCCATTATGTGCACGGCTTTAATGTTAAATATGGACAGAACAATATTCTGTAAGAACTGCAGAGAGAAGGAAAAACATCACTGAAGCTGTGCAGGCTGGCTGAAACAGGATTCTTTAGTCACATCTGCAGTCGTATCATGGTGCCTTGTGGGTATCTGACACAGCAGATTTACCTCCATGCTGCCATGTTAAGTGCTTCAAGCTTATAGTGGTCCACTTTTTTTTCTAACTGTGTTTACTATGCAGACTGCATAAAACAAAATCTCTGACAAACTGATCATTAGAATTGCTAATGATGCCACTGAATACCAATTATGGTGTCAGCTGAGCTGCAAAGCTTCAAACAACTATAGACATTGACTCAAAAACATGTTCCAACCTGTCAGCTCTGAGGCAGGTGGGCTCGTGTAAGAACAGGGAGAGACCTCTTGACACACATTTTCCTCTAGCAGACTATATTATACATCTATGGAACTAGTAGAAGTAACATATTTATACAGTGTTATGTTCAATAACTACAACAGAGATGAATAAAGAGCAGAGTATCAAAAACAGTATCAAAACTTCTCAATACTTAAATTTGGCAATAAATCTATGCTCTTAATCATTTAAAAAAAAATAATTGCCCAATTTTGGTACCATATTTTGCTGTATTTTACTGTATCTATAACAAATCAATAACTTCTGTACAGATTAGAGAGACTACATTTTTTAAAAAGCACAAATGTGTTAATTAAGCTGTAAAATGTAGAAATGTGTTTGTGTGCCAACAAATAAAATGTTTGATGTTAAAGACAATGGTGAGTATTTTCAGTTTATAGCCAGAGGACTTATTTGGTTCTGAGTATGATAATGCCTCGATTCGACTCGCTAGTGAAAACAAAATTCTGCTATTGTGACAATCCTACCACTGATTGATCAAATATGGCCAAGAAATATTATCAAGGTTTTGTGTTGGTTCTATTAGTGTGAATAAGTGTCTGTGTCCACAGTTTACCAGACAGTATCTTTGTCCGTGACTTAGTGTTATGCAGAACTACAGAAGGTAAAGATACAGTCAGAGATGCTTTCAGAGAAAACTGCAGATTGGTCCTATAATTACAAACACTAATTAATGAATTAGACACTGCAGCAGAGCCTGTCCACTAAAATGACACCACCAATCCACTTTCCCACTGCTTCGTCATCATAGTCATCATCATCATCATCATCATCATCACCATCAGTGTCAGGACAGCAATGACAATGAGTAGGAGACAACATTTGGTTACACTTTCTTTACTGTGTTGCCATTTGAAACAAAGTCATTATATTATTAGGTCCGATATGA
>BRDA01004630.1:43098-46266 GCA_036984385.1 Crenuchus spilurus
AACAGCACTACTACTACTACTACTACTACTACAGGCTCTGTATGCCTGCAAATGTATTTCTGTCAGGCCACTAACAAATTGGAGCACTGCTGCCCAGTAAACTGTCCCTTCCCCCAACAGCACAACTGGCCCTGAACTGGCTACATCACCTCACCAAGCCATAATTTACCCATAAACCATGCGGGGTCACTCCTCATACAATATGATCTTACCATTGTTTTTGAACATGTGAGCAAGCTTTCTTCCGCACCGAATACAGTGAACAGGATGCCATTTAATCAGTTATAAATAGACACTGATAAGGACATAAGGGCTTTGCACTCCAGGTCTTTTTTATGGTGTTGTTTATGGTTCTTCAGCCAATTTATCTACTCATTCATACATCTCCGTACACCTGATCTCATGTTTTTCCTCTTCAAGAGCCACACAACCATACACCACCTGCGCAAATGCTCTCAGACTCATAAACAGCATTAAAATTAACACTAAAATCAACCACTTGCATTGTAAATCAGTCCAAGCCTAAAACTAATCCATGACAGATACACTCTTAAAGAAAGTTGCACTCTTAAAATATATGGTTCTTCAAGGGTTCTTTAGTAAAGAACATTTGAACACTTAAAGAACCCTTTGTGTTGATAAAGTGATCTTTCCAAAGTGAAAAGGTTCTTCAGATTTATGATAAATGTGCTGTAGATGGTTCTATATAGAAATCTTTTGAAAATTGTCCTATATAGCACCAAAAACGGGTTCTCTATTATTAAAGGCTTGACATTGTAACTACAGCAGAACCCTTTTGGCAGTTATATAGAACTATTTTCAAAAAGGTTCTGTATAGAACCATCTACAACATTATCCTCATCAATCTGAAGAGCCCTTTCACCTTGGATAGAACCTTTTATCCAAGAGAAGGGTTCTTTGAGTGTTCATAGTTCTTTATAGAACCATTTTCTTTATAAAAGAATAATTGAAGAACCATCTTTATTAAAAGTGTAGATAATGTGTCAAATTAAATTATATTAGAGCAGTGATAAAACCAGCATGTTAGTATGAATAATTGTGATATTTCTGGTAAAGGATTAGCATATTAGACAAAAGTGAATTTTAACTGAAGAACAACTAAACAATAATACTGTAGAGGCTTGTTAGCCACATGCTAGCTAGCTAATTTTTGTGCCAATAAACCACTTGACATTAAGTTCTGAGCTTAATTTAAAATAGAAAAACATTCTTAAATGTCAAATTGATAATGTTTTTGTAGTTTGGGAAATCATACAAGCCTAAATTATAACCCACACAGTACTGGTGCTAGGTTATGTTAGCTGTAACTTTAGCTAGCTTAGCTTGTTTGACAGCTCTTCCGTCTCTATCTGTCAAACTCGTGTTTGGGTTTGTTTCCTAAACCTGCTGTGAAGAGTTAAAAGTATCAGATACACATCTCTTACCGCCTTTACAGGGAGTTCTGTGCTGGCTGTGCTGTGCTCGGTAGCCCTCAATCACCTCCCACTCCCCGTTGTCTCTTTTAATGGGGAAAGACACGCTAAGGACGTGGTTACAGGGCTTGATGATCCGGAGGATCCCCCGGACCCGGTGCCTCTTCTGCTCGGGCGATTCTCTGGTCTTCAAATCCTCCACCAGCTTGTTCTCCACAATGGCCGCGCCGCGGTCGAAGAAGCCTTCAACCATCCTGAAGAAGTTGGGGTCATCTTCTTTCTCTGCGACATCGCTGTAGTGTCGGATCCGCGTCAGAGACGACGAAGCCGGGAGCGCGGACTCGACGCATCCCGAGGCCAGCGCACTGCCGGCTCCGCGGCTGAGCAGCTCTCCCAGATACCGGTACATGTCGAACTACCAGGTGGACTGTCTGAGAGAAAGAAGCGCCAGGGCAAGCAGCAGGGTTTATAAAGAAGGTAAAGAAAGGAGGGGAATGAACCAAAGCACACAACCTGTTTAGCCTGCCTCCTTCACTCTGCTCTCCGCCTTTCCTCCTTTACTTTAAAAGGCAGCATCACTTAAAGGGTCACTTAGGGGCACTGCTCTGAGAGGAGGAGGAGCAGCAGGAGGTGGAGGAAAAGGGGTGGACAAACATTTAAATAAAGTGTTTGCATATTTATAAAGCTTAGGCACGCTGTTTCCTGAAATACATTTCTTTATTTCAAGATTATTTACCAATTATGAACGTGAAATGAAAGTCTTATACATTTTAAGTTATAGCTCATTATAAAGTAATATTATAGTAGGAGGAGCAAGAGGAGGAAGAGGAGGAGCAGGAGCAGGAACACCACTAAAGTTTGATTACAAACATATTTGCATATTTATACAATCTTGGCATACAAAACGTTTATTTTATATTTTGTAATATATTATTATTATTATTATTATTATTATTATTATTATTATTATTATTATTATTATTATTATCATCATTATTATTATTCTATAAACTTGGTAAATTGGTTTATATTTATTATAATTTTTATTTTAGACAAAAATAAAAACAAAATACATTTTCATTCTGATGTTGAAAACAACCTTTCCTGTTGTACATGTCATATGCTATACTTGTATTTGTTCTTATAGCCAAATAATGTACACACACACACACATTATGTGTGTATATATATATATATATATATATATATATATATATATATATATATATATATATATATATATAAATTTGTCATGTCATGCATATAATGAATAAATACCTTCCAGTTAATTCATTGTATTTCAGTTCAATCTAGAATTCAGATTTTCAGTTAGGTATTGATTCCAAACTGCCTTCTGCTGAGATTATTTCAGTGTGAAGTTCCACTTATCCTGTTCTAACTAGTGAGTGAAAAATAATAGTGCAGCCATGTGGACAGAGATAAGAGCAACAGCCTTGAGACATTGTGAGCCCTGTAGCAGCAATGTTTAACTCTGTACACCACCTGTCTCATGTAGTATGGTGTGAATAACAGTCTCCATTCAGAACAAGAAGGCAAATAGCTGAGAGCCCACATTTCAGTCTGAAGACCACCAATATTCTTCTGAAGAGAATGAACCACCCTCATTTCAGAAGATGAGGCGAGTATTCACAGAACTGTATTTCAAGTTTATGAAGAGCTCAGAGTGGCTATGCTGATCTAGATATTCAAAGGGCCAATATCCTAAATTATTCAA
>BRDA01004634.1:0-23352 GCA_036984385.1 Crenuchus spilurus
AGACACTGACACTCTGAGAAGCTCTTTTTATACCCAATCATGTTGTCAATTGACCTAATTAGTGTTAATTGGTCTTCCAGCTGTTCGATATATATGCTCAATTTCCTTTTTCCAGCCACTTATTGCTACTTGTCCTAACTTTTTGGGATTTGTTGACACTGTGAAATTTTGAATCAACATATTGCTCCTTTAAAATGTTACATTTACTCAGATTAAACTTTTGATCTGTCATTTATGTTCTATTACGAATAAAATATTGACATTTGCCATCATTGCATTCAGTTTTTATTCACAATTTGTTTAGTGTCCCAACATTTTTGGAATCCAGTTTGTAATAGTTGCTTATTAAAAACATCAAATAAAGTGCTGTATCTAAAGTAAATCTCAAAATAATTGTGTTTTGATCAAATATACGGTGATTCACTGTCCTTCGGCCACTTGATGATCATCTTTCTATCATTTTGAATGAGTAGAGCCCTATTAATGTGAAGCCAGAAATGTTTCAAGAACATTGGAAATTGCTGGTAAAGTCTTGACAAAATTAGTTAATCATATTTGTAAATATGAAATGTTTTTTTTTTCAGATAAGACTTAAAATATGAGTTTTTATAGATTGTTCTGGCTACCCTGTATGCACTTCAGTCCTCAGTAAAGGGGAGCTTTTTCAGCAAGCCTCTTGGCTCTTTTCATTGCAGTGTGTGACTTTATTTATACAGACACCATGTTGAATCAATAAATCATAAAACAGGTCTCTTTGTATTATAGTTTTTCTGCCTTAATGGAATACACTATGGTACACTGATGTTTCACTAGACATTTTGTTAATGATCAACTAGTGTAGGAGTTTGATCGATTGTGTTAGAGCAGGAAAAACACAAAAATGTGTTTCCTCAGAACCAAGAGTCCTCAGAACTTGACCTGAGTACTATTGATCTACAAGCAACCAGCTAAATAAAGTGGGACCGCTGCATGTAATGGGTTAAAGTAGGTAAAGGGGTGGGTAGATTTGGTTCTGGGTGGCTGGAGTCCAGTAGAGCTGGAAGATGTTCCTGCTGATTCAACCCGTCAATTCATTAACAGGGTTCAGGAGGTGTGTTATCACTAAATTGTGCTGGACACTGGCCCACCTTGACTGAAGATGCCCACCATTGACTTACACCATGGTAAGAACAAAAAATACAATGAAAAAAAAACAACAAAATTGATTACCTAATCATCTTGTTTGTGCTTCATCTACTTTCGGAACCTGTCTGAGTCAGCCTGCTTGGGAGGTGTGGTGGTCATGGAGTGACCAATCCTCTCCCTGAGTCACGTATCCACACCATGCAGAGCTGAACAGTGAGACTATGAATGTCTGGAGAAACATAGCAATGAAATGCATGAGAGGGGGTCACCATGATTGTGATATAAGTGGGGCAAGTGAGTGAGAAAACTGGAGGAAAGGTTACACTACTCACACCCCCTCCTCCAGGGGAGTCAGCAGCAAAGAGGAGAGTTATTCCCAGTACAGCTAAAAATAGGCTAGCACTCTGCTTGTGACACGGGTGAGGGGCGGAATTACCAAAATTCTCTTATTGACAGCGTAGTCTGAGATGTGACATGTGGAACTTTCCCCAGTCCAAGTCCTGTATTTGGGGTATCTTGACCTTAGCATTAGCAGCTGCCCAGGGGCAGCAAAAGTTAGTGGAAAGTGTCAGCTTGGGTCAGTAGTAGTAGCACACATGTAGTAGGATTGATGACAGGCTGATATACTAATACTAACACTAGCACCTTCCCTCATGGATACATATCTGGGTGAAAGGGCACTGCGGTGTTGTTGGAGGCTGAACATTAGCGCAAATTTGTAGTCAGTCTAGTTCTCCAAGGTATTGTGCACGTAGTTGTTCTGTAGGACCAACATTGTTCAAATATGTTCAACCCAGTTGAATTTGTTCCACTTGTTTCCTGGAAAACATTTTATAATTACAGTGAAAAGCAATTTATAGTTATCAGCTTCATTCATGTAGTTTATTGACTACAAATCAGAAAAAAGACTGAAAGCACACAGGTTCAGTCAAGAGAGTCATTGCTTATAAACCATTCAGTTTTCATGGCCAAACAGTGTTCTTTTACAGCTTATCAATGTGCAATATTCACAATTAATACATGTCAGCTATACTAGTGCATCTTCAAAAATTAGGCTATTGTGAAAATGTTTAGCTGTGTTCATGATTTTAATTAAGAACAGTAAATTGTCCAATACTGCTCCATATAGTGTACAATCTATATTTACATCTGTATATTTTATATTATATCTGTATATATTCATAACAAACACTTTTATATTTATATTAAACTACTGCACTGGGTAAAACTGGGACCTTGGGAATGTAATTTCGTTCCAGCTCATGTACTGCATGTGATGCAAATGACAATAAAGTTTCCTTGAATCCTAAAGTAAAAAAAAAATCTCTGCATTACACAAGTGACATATTTCAAGCCTTTTTGTGTTTTAATGTTTATGATGTTTGAACAGTAATTAACTTGTTCTTTCCTACTATTGTAAGTCGCTTTGGATAAAAGCGTCCGCTAAATGTAAGGTAATGTAAAACAAAAACAGGCTTGTCACTTAACATGTAATGAATATAAAATGACAGTTTACGTTCGTGAATTATGAACACAAATGACTTTTTCATGATATTGAAATGTTTTTGATGTAGAAATGTATTTGTATACTTTGTATATATTTGGACATATAGTAGAAAAATATTTGCAGTAAATTGTATTTTGAATACTTGAGTATTGTGGTGTTTTATGATACTGTCTCAAAATGTTTTTAATGTACCGGTAATACTTTACTTGCTAAGATTAATGGCAGGTAGTGGTTCATTGTTGAATTTAAACCAAGAACCTCTACATGGCATTTCCACAATCTTCAGCCACTGGACTCTTCTCCTCGCACATAAACAAGACAGTGTAGTCGTGCACCACTGACAGTATTCCTAAAATTAGATATAAAGATTCACTTGCAATATTGCAATATATCAGAACACATTACAGTGGAACCTCGGTTATCGTTTGCCCTGGTTATCATACAGTTGGGTTCTCGTTGACTTTTTTCAGGAAAATTTTGTACCCGTTATAGTTCATCCGCCTGTTTTTCAGCGACGTGCCACGTGACTTACCACAAATTTCGCCAACATTTACCCATGCATTCATTGTTCTTTCTGGTTTTGTTTCTTATTGATAACACTCTAAACAAACTAAAATACGGCAAACTAAAGCAATGGCACGTGCGTCTGAAAATGGGCACGAAAACAATAGTGGCCTGAGAACGGGTGTACAAAGCAAAGGCTTCTGCCGGACCACACCGGCATGCTCTAGTGATGTTAAGTGTTCATTTGTCCATTTCATTATTCTTTTGTATTTATTTCTCATTGTGTTCTGTTTGTAAAACTATATTTATTCTATATAAAATGTCCTTTTTGTTAATATTTTGTGTCTGGAACAGATTCATTAGATTTACCTGATTTCTTATGGGAAGTATTGCTTCAGTTATCGTTCGTTTCAGTTATCATCAGGCACTTTAGAACAGATTAATAATGAAAACTGAGGTTCCACTGTATATGACAACCCTGTGTCATGATTTGTATCATTACACTAGTTTCTTTCCACAGCTCCAGAATATATACAGATTGAGATTAGCAGTGTAGGGTGATATATTTTAAAAAGGATGCTTGAATTGACTTGTTTCAGATGTGTATGTAATTACCAGAATTACTATATCAACACAATTTCATGTTAACGTTGGCATGTTTTTAGAAATAATTGTGTTTTTAGATACACATTGTTTTTGTACATTGCACAGTGATTCAGCACTGGTGTGTAATTGTACTCGATAACCCTGTTTTCTCTTTTTTCACACTCAGTCTTAATTACAGCGATTGAGAGCTGCGGGTCATAAAAATCAGCTGCCATTTTATGAGTGTTCAGAAGGACATATGATAAGGGTATTTGGCTGCTCTAACAAACTACTATTTACATTAGGATAATAGCCACTAGTGCACGAGTGTACAGGGTGGTGTTCTAGTGCACTAACCCTTCACAGTCAAGTGTGTCTAAAGCAAAAGAGTAGCTTAAATCATTCTCCATACATGTAAGGCTTGGTCCTCAGTCATTTCTGAACAGACACAGTTCTTATTGTAAATACAGTGTAAACATGTGTTGATGCACTGAGTATAACACAGAAAATGAAACATGTAAAGTTCATTATTAGTTGTAAATTAAAATGCTGCAGCTAAGCTTTGTTGTGAAGCGTCTGATGTGTCTGAACATGTCACAACAATAAAATCAGATCTAGAATCAGAGCAACCAGTCGAAGCGTGTGTGTGATTGTGTATGATCGTTTATTAAGTTAGTTCCATTATTAAACAGGTAATAAAGACACAACTACTGACAGTAAACCCTAATCTTTACATCGTTTGTTTTGTAGTAACACTTTAGTTCAAATTCTGTTTACTGTCACGTCACATTTACACAAGTGGGCACATGAGAACTTAAATATAATAATATACAGATTAAAACACTGCACGCACAGTATTGCTCCGTTTTCAAAAGGCTTCTATATAGAACCATCTACAGTACAATCCTCATTACCATGCATATATAGAACCATTTTCTTTACTAAAGAACCCTTGAAGAACTTTTTAAGAGTGTAGAATAAGGCATGAAATAAAGCTATGATTAACACAGATGTACACATGTCCATACACTATGCAGTTTGATTGAGTGAGTGGATAAAAGAAGGTACAAAAAGGATAGAATGATGTATATTCTGGATTATACAAGATATGGATAGAAGATGTACAAGATCTCAGCCTATATGTGCAGGAATAGCTGAATGTTCAGTAAAGTGCAGCGCGAGTCTGTATTGGGGTGTGGATGTGGTGTGCAGTGTCCGTGGGGATCAGCATGATGATGGGTTAGGTGAGATGTGTATTTACGTGCCCGTTGACCGATACACCAGTACTACTGGCTGAAAGGCCGGGAGAGAAGCTGTCTCAAATCCAACAGCTTCTGGACTGTATGCTTCTGTACCAGCTGCCACTCAGCAGTTGTGAGAGCAGACAGCGGCTTAGCTGAAAGTTATCTTTAGTTCTATTGATGGCCTGTGTTAGTATATATAGGTTTGTCACTTTCACTGTGAAAAAAGTGGACACAATGTTGTCACGTTCACTTTCTTTACTAGAAGTTATATTTTAAAGTGTTGCTGCTTTTAAATCAATTAGATTGGCAGTAATGTGAGAGAACAATGTAATGATTACTGAACAGGAAATGAATAGATTTCATCTGTTACTGATAGATTTACTCAAATAACAAAATTTACTATAATGTATGAGTATCTTCTGTTTGTTGGCTGATCAGACATAATCATCATCCGCATGCAGGTCCAGCATCTGGGCTCACTGAGTCCCACTAAACCTGCTCATTTGTACATGTGACAAAAGGCAAAACGACTGAAGTGACGTTCACTCAGCACTGATGCTTACACCTGGTATGAAAAGTTACATTGTTTAACTTGAGAGCTTACCTGCATTTCTTTTGCACGGTATGTTGTGATTAGTAAACATGCTACGTTCTCTCCTGACTGTGTGGCTCAGTGGAGCAGATCTACCCTCACATTTAGTTTTTCATGTTTTTAGGCTTGTGGATGCATTTGACTGGTGCAGCGTAACTAAGGCAGTAATGACACTGATGTACAATCTTAAACAGGCTGTCTCATTCTCTGCCTGTACTGCTGACTTTGAGCTTCTCTGCTCTTTCTTAGGCAGTTATGATGACTAAGTGTATTAGGTGTCTTGCCCCATATTCAGTAAGGGATGTTAATTTGACAAATCCTGAATGTGGTGGAGTATCTCACAAAACAGTATTGATGCAGAATGGAAAAGGTTAGAAAAACACTGACTCAAAACTCACTTCAGCACATGCTTAGTGGCTTCTGTTATGTGCATATGACATACACTGATCAGCTGTAACATGCCCTTCTGCACATCTCCCAAAACGGTCCCAACCTGCTAAGGCATGATCTCTGTAAGAGACCCCTGAATGTGTTCTGTGGTATCTGCCACCAGATCCTTAAAGTCCTGTATGACGTGTCCCACAGATGCTCAACTGCACTGAGGTCTGGAGAATTTGGAGGCCACAGTCTTTAGGTTCTCTCCGCTGCTGAGTTGTAGTAAACTATAAGCCTCGCTGTTTCTGGGTATAACTATTTGGGTCTTGTCAAAGTCATTCACATCTAGATGCTTGCATATTGTATATAACACATCTACACACCTCTAGCATTCTCTTACCTTCTAATATATCAAAAAATGTGCCACATTTCTTATGAGATTAATCACTTCTGTGAGTAGTATTTAATGTTTTGGCTATTCAGTATATATTGTTTAGAAAATTAATGACAAATACAGTATCACACGGTAAACGTGTTTATGATGAATTCTTATGTGTAACATATACACAACCTGTAAGAGGCCTTTCATATCAAAGTTGTATTTGCTTTACAGTTTAAACGTGAGGCTCGTTTTTGCATTTTGACCTTGTATTAGCCCTTCCTTTGGTCATGAACAGCCTCATCTGTTTTTGAGATCTTAGGCTGCATATACATTGCAAGTGTGAACCATATATAAACAGCTCCAGTTAAGAGTTTAATGTGGGGCAGGGCATGAGCTACATGGACCCTAGAGGCACTAACGCAGCAGAGAGACCTCCATGTCATGTATATATCCCAGCCTCAATATAGCTCAGTAGCTCAACCACCCACGAAACCAAGTGCTCATGGATGAGAAAGCTGTCAGCAGTGGTAAATGTGCGGGATTTCCCACAAGAGACTTACCAAGAATTTAGGTCATGGCAAAAAAAAGGAGCAGAGCAAGAGTCAATTGTATAGTTTTATGCAGTCAAAGGAAACAAAAATGCTAACTGACCATCACTCACTCAGTTTACTGAGATTATATGTGGGGGAAACAGCTGCGTTAGTGTTTAAGCTGTTCACAGTCATGGTAGAAGTGAAAGGGGTCAGTTTCCCCACAAACAGTTTAAAACTTGTTCTAGTCTCTGCAGACTTTTGGAGGAGGCTGTATTTTCCATAACACTTCAGTTCTGGAATTAAGTGGGATAATTTACATGAGTCATGATAATAATTTTCCTTAACCCATGAATAACGTCAGCCAAATGTCTGCTGTAGAGTGAAGCATTTGTTCAAGCAAGTACTGTAGGTGTACAAATCAGCAAGTTAGTGTTGCTCAGCCATTTAAGTTGAAATACAGTAATTGCTATTAGGCTGTCATGGGCACTGCTGATTAGATTAGTAAAAAAAAAGTGGGGGTGAAGCTGTATGAGATAAAGTACTGAGATAATCCTGTATGACTTTGCAAACTCAAAGAAAGACAGTTCCAGCGGACAAGGATATTACTAATGCAGTCATTTTGCATACAAACGCACAGAGAAGCAGCTACAGCAGTTACCTGCTGTTTCAAGCCTTTGTGCAGGTTATTTTCTAAGTGAGGCGTGTTGACATTGCTCACCAGTCTCATTTAGTGAGGCCAGTTCAGTTGTAAGTCATGAGGCCATGACGTTTACATTTAGCACAAACATACCATATACGCACTCCATATCCCTGCTGACCTACATTTGAAGCACTAACTGTGTCAACTTCCCCACAGGTCAAAAACATTATGGCGCCTCTTAATGTGCTTGTTCCTCATGACAAAGACTGCCTGAAGCAATACTGACCACAACAACAGACCATTTCGGCCAAACCGTTTCCCATTGGAATTAAGTTATCTAAGAAACGTTAGCTCTGAGTTGATTTTATTATTTAAGAAAGTAAACAATCCTTAAATGGCATTGGTAAGATGGAACCTCTGAAGTTATAAGAAATGCAGTTCAAGCCTATAAAGAAACAAATGGATGGCAAATGGTAAATAAAGTCGGAGAAAACAGAAAGCAGATGCTAACCACAAAGCACCATGGCGTCAGGAGTTCCTCTGCTTGGTTAAAATCTAACTACGTCTCTCATCTTATCTGAAATCTACATCTTGTCATGAGTTTGTAAATCTTCCACTGACCCACATCTCACTAATTTTGCAAAAGTTGGGTTTCAGTTACAAGTTCTCATGGAATGTTCCCAGCTTAACATCGGTGTTATGCTGCTCCTCATTTCAATATAAAGTGAGCCATGCTGAATTTTTGCTGTAGCACAAATGTATTTGTTTTGCAACACATCAAATGTATTGAGCTTATTAGGTAAATCACATGACTGTGTGATCTCTTCATTACAGTGGAACAGGCCTCAACAAGCTTCAGTTCCAGGCAATGTTATAAGACCTCACCTACCTACACTCAGGGATCAAATAGGTGCACTTAGTACTTTTACTAATACTGCAAAATGTTATCAGCTACCCTGTCCATTTCAATCTAATTGTACACCTATCATATGTACAAACACGACAGGTGAATCTAATAAAGTGGCCAGTATGTGTACACAGTATGTAAAATCCACACACAGGTGTACCTGATAAGATCACCATGGCACTTATGTCACAGGTATTTCAGTGTCACTCTTGGACAGGGTTGAGCGTAACTGATAAATTGAGCAGAAAGTCAATAATTTGTTAAAACAATGTACTACCCAATTAGAGTTTTTGTCCAACAAACTACACACATAGACGACTGTAAATAGGAAAGGGGCATATTTGCATCTTTTCATATATATATATATATTATCTATATATATATATATATTATCTATCTATATATATATATATATATATATATATATATATATATATATATATATATGTGAGTGTGTGTGTGTGTTATATAATATATATTAACAGTAAGTAAATCAGTGTTGAAAAAGTTAAAATGGCAATAACGTGAAAAATATTTACATTAAAATATTCCTGTTTGTATGTTTTCTTGTTCAAAATAATAGTTTCAGACTAACAGAGTTCAAATCTATGAATGTTCAGCTTTGTTAGATTACATTCACTGCATGGAGTGTGAACTGAGCATCAACAGACATCACGCTCTTAAAGGAGCAGCGCAGATTAAATGGCAGATATTGTGTCCACTGGGGGCTAATCTAAAGCTAATCTAAACACCTGTTGGTATGCTTTCCAAAACACAAAACTCTTGCAGTTATTGAAGGAAAGAATTTAATGAATTAAACTTTATTTTATTAGCAGTACAAAACTTACTACACAGTAAATCTGTCAGTGTTAAATCAACACTATTAGAGTTAAATTAACACTGAGAGTGTCAAAATGTAACACTCTCAGTGTTGATTTAACTCTAATAGTGTTGATTTAACACTGGCAGATATACTGTGTAGCTTCAAGTTTTGGTGAAATGCATTTCAGTGAAGTGTACTGTGACCACTTGTGAGACTATGTATTAATGTATAATTCAGAAAGTCTTGATTTTTTAAACTTGATTTTAATCCAGTGAACTACTAAACATTATGTAATTAATTTGGATTAAGTTGTTTTTGTTTGTTTGTTTTTTTTGAAAGCTCTAAAATAGATGTAAGAGTCAGGACAGGGTGAGTGCAGTGTTAATTTTGACAGGTGATTTTTATTTAGTTTTAGTCTTAGTCTTCTGACTAAAATGTATATTAGTTTTAGTCACATTTTAGTCATTCAGATATTGTTAGTTTTAGTCTAGTTTTAGTCAATTAAATGTTTATTATCTTTAGTCTCTTTTAATTGTACTTTTTAGTTATACTATTTTAAAATAAGTATATTCTTAGATTGCATACTGCTATTTTTAATAAAACAATAGCCTAATTTAAATGTGAATAATTTTTGTTACATTAATAACACATTGACATCAGATATTGTGGAGGAAAACTGGCCCATTTTTCTTTTTCTTTTTTATTTAACTTTTACATGACAAAATGTAGTATGTAAATATAATTTGGTATCAACTGACTAAACTGGCTTGTGGGGACAGTTGGTGCTGGCAGTTAACAGTAACAAATACTTTGCAGTTTTTCTATTTATCATGGTTCATTTTAAGGATGGTACTTCACTCTAGATTAAGAGGGAAAGGGTTGGGTGTCAACTCGTTCCTGCTGGCGTTAACATTAACTTGCACTTAATGTGGACTACCTCGGCTTACGTGCCTTAGTTTTGTTATATGACTGTATTTAAAATGAAACGGAGGCTGTTTGTGTGTCTCACGGCTCCAGTTAGATGTGTTTGTGATCTATTTAACCTAAACACCTAAGATAATGATGACAGATTACACATTTCCCCTTTAGACACTGAAAAATTCAAAAATTAAACATATCAAATGATATACATATTCATTGTCATTACCTAGCTAGTTAACATCTACAGTACTTCTTGTTTTCCGCCCAAGCTGCGGGAGTGACGTCAGCATGTTGTGTGGTTAAACTTCAGGACATCAGGATGTGGTGCGGCAGATTTATATATATATTTTTTAAAAAGTGGATTACTGGACAAATACATTATTTTGTCCTTCTGTGACATTTTTGTTTTGTTTTTATTCCTTGACGAAAAGTCTAATACTTTTTGTCATAGTTTTCGTTTAAAAAAAATTTTCTTCATGGTTATCGTTAATGAAATTAACACTGGGTGAGTGGAGTCAATGCAGCTCAAAATGATTTAATAACAGCAGACAGACTGGTATAATTATGTTCCCTACCTGAAAGCACTCCAGTGATGGTCCCAATTGGACAGTGTAACATATATGTTTGCAGCTAGGCTATGATTAAATAAAACAATAGCAATAATAAAACAGGATTGTGAAAGCTCACCTGAACTGTCAGAGAAGCATGTGAGAAAAACAACTGAGACACAATTCCTTGAAACACAATTAAACCTACCCTGGAAACCTTAAAGTCTATAACTTTCAAATATATATAGCTTGAATCTAAATATATTTTTGAGATTTCAGTTGGGGGTTAGGTGCTTGGCTCAAGGGCACTTCAGTCATGACCTGCCCGGGGATCGAACCAGCGACCTTCAGGTCACAAGACCAGATCCTTACCACTAGTCCATGACTGCCCCCTCTATATGATAATAACATGGTAATTCCAGACATGTCATTGGTGGATTAGCAGCCATGGAATGTCTGGAATATGAAGCTGAACAAAGACCTCTCCTATAGCTTGCGTGTTCATACCTATCTCATGAACATTGAATGTAGGGTTAGTGGTCGAGGAAAACAGAGTCTCAACTCACAATCATTAAGCTTTAGAAATTTAAAAACTTTAATGAGCAGTGCTTTAAAAACGAATGAGCAGTGTGTAGCCATCACCTCTGGTTACATAGTTCTGAGCTCAAAATTAATGGCTATTAATGTTTAGAGTGTTTTTCACAATATATCAGCACATCTGAAAATAGGATTTTGAAAAGTCTAAGTTTAGAACAGATTTAATCAGAATATAGATTTATGACACTCTTACTGTTTTGACTCTGTTGTTGCTGAGTTTGTGCTGAACAATAACCTGTGTAACAGTTCGGAAATAATTATTTTAGATGTGTGTAATTTGTAAAAAATTGTCGAGGCACCTCAGACTACATCAGAGTGTCTGAAAAACCCTCAGACTCTAGAGGGTAAAACAATCTGTTCTTTTACACCAGCGCTCCATATGAGAATAGTAATTCCCTACAGCTACAGTGATTTAAAGTCACTTATGTAGTACATGTAGTGTTCTGGAGCATAGGGATGTTGAGATAAAGGGGTATTTGAGGGCACTGCTGCTCTGAGCCTCCTTGTTTACACACCCACTTCCTGTCCTCCAGACAGATGGGCCATTGGATCACAGCCCTTGTTTCCACGACGACTGCTTTGGCTGCAGCCAATAGAGAACCACGCGACACATGGCCCTTTACAACAGCCAAGCCAAACTGGCTTTTATTGGGACTTGTAGAGAAAACGTGTGCATATAACACAGGGACACATTTGCTAATAACTAAAGCTATACAGCAGATAATATGTGAACTTGTATATAGTTCAACTCTAATGTGCTGCCAAATGACCTTAACATTGATCTTAGCTGATGTAACTGTGTGGATCGAAAGGCAAATTCTGCCAGAGACACAAACAGAACAACAACAATAAAGCCTAACCTCTGCATAAATACATGACCGTTTTATACTGATTTCATATAAAAAAAAACATTAAACACAGAACAGTATATAACAGCACTGAACATTTTGTTTGTAGAACAATGTAAAAAATAGCCCATCCCAATATATCAATAAATATATAGTTAATAAGTACTTTGATATAAAAAATCAGTGGATAAGTGAGTTAGAAAAAAAACCCTGATGCTATACTGTTTATAGCTAAAATAGGCTCCAAAATAGGTAACTGAGGATATATTAAAGTGGAGAATGCATAGACTTATAGCTACTGAATGACCTATTTGACAATCTAACATGTAATACTATTGACTTGGCATTCAGCTTTCAGAAATTCGGTTCAGTAACAGCAGATTTCCAGCAACAACAACATCAACAACAACAACAAAAGCAATAATACACATAAAATATGCACATTTATCTTAGTCAGAAAATTTTGAGCATGTTCTTTGGGCAATCATGGTGCTATTTTGGCAAATGAATATATTTTTGGTGATTTTTTTTGTTTTGTTTTCTGCATAATGTGAGTTCAGCAGACGCCCCTTACACTGATTTACAATTTCATGATTGGATCTAAAGAAATGCTCAACAACTGCTTTGAGTTGAATGTCTCTACATTAACTTGCTTTAAACACAAAGAACGTTTTTGTCCTCTTATAGAGAAATGATGTCAGAAGATGATTTTGATTGGAATCATGCAAATGACATTAAGCATGGAACACACGAGAGATTTGCTGACAGATTACCTGCTTTTTGGTTTTTGGATGAAATCATGATTTGTCTCCACAGAAACACATTGTATGCTCAGATATACATACATAACAACACTGGTGACAGCTCATACCTCCCAGTGTGGCTGAGTGCATGGGGTTGTGCTGTACATACAAAATACTGCTCAGTGTTTTGTATAAATAAAGAAACCAATGAGAATGCCCCAGAGTCCCTCTATCTACAACAAAATTCACTGTATGCATTCAGCTCTCTCCTTTAAAGATCTCCAGTGCTGTGACTTTCAGAGAAGAAGAATACCGATAAGGTATTAACTAAGTGGGCATCTGCCTCTGGACTAACTGTACTGTTGAAGCTAGTCATAGATTTCAGCTTTGCTATTCATCCCCAAAATATTACTATTACTATCACGTATGTGATCAACGTAAATGTGTTCATATCAAGATTGTAAAAGTCCTTGCATTCAAAACAATGAGTTCACTTACACTTACACATATACATGGTACATCTCATTAGACATGTATACAAAAAGAGCACTGTAGGGTGAAAGAAAGGTTCAGAAGTGAAGGCCCAGACCACACATAGGAAAACACACGTGTGGAGTGCACTAAGGAAGGCCTACGGTACCTCCAAGGCCATGAAGACTAGAGTCATGTAAACAAGTCCAACTATTGGTGAACCTTAAAAGAAGACCCTTCAAATTTCAGTGAGGGTCAGCTTCACCATGCCTCCAATCTCTTCCATATGGATCTGGAATGTGTCCTCGTTGGAATAATGCTTGATGATGTTGTCGTCCATGTTCACTAAGATCCTGTCAAGATGACAATCATTTGATTCCGTTTTCATTAGGTAGCCTAAGAGGTTATTTTAGCTTAATGAAGAGTTCTAAGGATCTTACCCCTTTTTGCACTTCTTGTAGACTTTCCCCAGTTTCTCAAGAGGAACATCATACTTTTCTGAAATCTGAGAGGGAAAAACATTAGCTACAAATATATGAACAACTGATGTGGCTATGACTTAATGGAACAATTGTAAACCAAAGTAAATGGATGCACTGCCAATTTGTATCATAGGTCATCTTATTTTATCATTGAAGAGGCTTATTGTAGCGCGTTCCCAGCCCCCCACAATCCTCCTGTCAGCTCCTTTCCCATGGCTAATAATGGTGTAACGTGTGTAGAATGTCATCATCCACATATACACATACGCACAGACATCCCCCTTACACCCACAAACAAATGGAGGCATGCCATTCCTCAGAGTTCTGGCCAGTCTGCATGCCATCTTGTTGGCAAGCCCACGTCTATGACACCTAAAGCCATCTGTGTGCCCTGCTACCTAGATCCTCTTCATGCCGTAAACAGGCAACAAGGAGGGGATGATGGGGCAATGCCCCCTCAGTTGAAATATTGTGCCTTCTCAGCGCTGTGTTCCTATTTCATCCTGCAAGGCCTACCGTTCAAACTGCATCATGTTGAAATCACATGGACATTCTGGCTGACTAAGATGTGTACACCTCTCAGTTGATATTGATACAGACATATGTGTATTTTGTTTTGCCATATTGACTTATCATCCCTGCTCGCTTTTATAAGAAATGACTGAAACTGTAATAATGATGATATGTGGCTGGGTAAGCAGTGCATTTTACAGCCATTTTACTGTCGGTTATCTGTGTTTAGGAAGAGTTGGAAGCTGTTTGGTTAATATTGTATTATTTGGTTAGTAAGTCATAATATAGCAAGGCTACTTAATTCCCTACTGCACTGCAGTTATGGTCAGACTGATCATTTTTATAAAAGCCTGAGGTAGTTGTGCTCTTTTTGGTAGTTGTGGCCTGGATGCTGAAGTGGTCAAACATTAATCTACATTCCCTACAGAAAAGAAAAACAAGTAGAGTAATATAAATACTGAGCTGTGAGGTGTGGTGAGTGGGGGTGGGGTAATATTCTACACAAATAGCTTCATATTTTTATTTTGGGCCAAAAAAATGAGTAAACATTATAATCTGTTTATAATTCCAAGATTGATGCAACAGAATCACCACCTTCAGATCAGCCATTCAAAATCCATCAATTTTCACCCTTCTACACTCATTACTAACAACGGGCCTGAACCACTCACATCGCTCATACGTACATCAGCACAGCCTAGTACCGACAGATGCTTTGCTAGAACCCTGCTGTATTGTCAGTGTGGGTTTGGCCCCAGTTGTGCAGTGGGGAATTAGTGGTTTGTGGAACCGTGCTGAGTTCTTATTGATAACACGCCTCACGTTGTGCTTTGAACCTTCTGTTTTCTGTGTGTGCAGGAAACTGATTAGACCTTAGCCCCTCTAACCCCACACCACTGTGCCCCACACATCGATCAGTGAGGGGTATCTGAGCATGTCACACGTGTTGGTTACACTCCCCCGGACCCTGGCTCGCTCGCTCCTTTCCCGGGAACTGTTTGGAAGGCGCTCTGCTGTATTGTGATCTGAGCCGTGGCTTTAGACAGGCTGTGTAATTACTGAGGAGATGGCAGCGAGGAGGAAGGAGGGATAGAAAGAGAATGAAAAGTCTGTGTATGCTCATATGTGTGTGTGGCGGGTGATTGAACAACAAGGCCACCCACCATGAATACAGCTCATGGTTTAGGCAGAAGTCCACTGCTATACTTATTTATCCCTCTCTAATGGTGTGTCCTCACATAACCCACCTACAGCAGCATGCTTTAATGCCTGGATTACATCACACGGGTGTCATCTTAAGACTTATAAAGTAACTTTACCTTGGACATTTATTCAGACCACTGATTTACATATCACACACCTACTGATTTACATATCACACACCTACTGCCTTACATATCACACACCCACTGATTTACATATCACACACCCACTGATTTACATATCACACACCCACTGATTTACATATCACACACCTACTGACTTACATATCACACACCCACTGATTTACATATCACACCTGATTTACATATCACACACCTACTGATTTACATATCACACACCTACTGACTTACATATCACACACCCACTGATTTACATATCACACACCCACTGATTTACATATCACACCTGATTTACATATCACACCTACTGATTTACATATCACACCTACTGATGTACATATCACACACCCACTGATTTACATATCATACACCCACTGATTTACATATCACACCTGATTTACATATCACACCCACTGATGTACATATCACACGCCTCCTGATTTACATATCACACACCCACTGATTTACATATCACACACCTATGTAGTAGTTGGGCAATAATTCTGCTTCCCACATGTCACAAATCACAAAAGTGAAAATATGTTAACATAATCATGTAGAGGGAGCAAACATACAGTATCTCACAAAAGTGAGCACACCCCTCACATTACTGCAGGTGATTAAATCTTTTTCATGGGACAACACTACAGACATCAGACGTCAGTATAGCTGAGAGGAGTCAATGTACAGCTTGTACCGCAGCATAGATTTACTGTCTTCTGGACCTCAACACAGCAATTAATGTCCACATAGTTGTCACGTCTACGTCCACGCTCCCTTAGTGATGTCAGTTTCATGTTCACGCCCCCTTGTTATGTCATGATTATCAGTGTCTGATCCTTTGTTTCCCACTAACTACACCCTGTATATACAGTATATTCCCCTGGTCAGTAGCTCTGTGTCGGTCATTCTGTGTCTGTACGTCACTCTGTGTCTTTGTCAAGTCTGAGTCTGATTTCAAGGTTGAAGCCCTTGTGCTTGGTTAGTTTGTAAATAAAAGCTCTTTTATTTTGGAACCGTGCTACTCCCCGCCTCCTTGTGTGTCATCCCGTCAGCTCAATCATTACAATACTTTATATCACATTTATTACCCACCACACTAAACCAACTACTAACTATGTTTCATTTCTACAGTGTTGTCCAATGAATATATATAATACAGTTGCAGTAAGTGTACAGACGTATTCTGTACAGAATGAGTAGAGTTCCCAAAAGAGGATGTATTCACTTATTTTCACATAAAAAATCTGCAAAACTTTCTAAATTGCTCCTTATTACTGGATCTGATGGAAACACTATTAAAGCAATGACAAAATTTAACTGGGCATTTGAACTGGAAGTGTATTTCCACAGCCTGTACAGTGGGGATAATTACAACACTTTGGTGGCAGATTTTTGTTCTAGAGTTTTGGGGAATATCCTTGCCTTCATTCTACAGAAAGGAGAATGGACTCATGACATACTGCATATAGTATTACATCATCTAAGTGTCTGTTATGCATTTCAATGGTTCAGCTCTATCTTACTGCTTGTTCAGATTGTGGTGGTAGGTAGCTCTGTTTTCAGTACTGTTTGTAGAGTCTTGCAGTGAAAGCCTCAAGCCTTGCTGTGTTGATGTGCAGTGATGTGTTAGCTTGTGTTTTTACACCAATGGATGAACTCACCGCTTCCACCAGCCCTTTTAGTGTAGGAGTCTTCAGCATGAGGGCATCAAAAACCTCCTCACTCTCCTTCCGAACATACAGCAAAACTGAAAAGGCCAGAAACATGTGGTCAGATAACACACACACAAACACACACATCCTCTGGACTTCTCGAAAGTGAGGTCAAAGCTACAAGGCCAAAACATTAAACAAAAAAAAATTAACAGCAAAAATAAAGTCAATGTCAAGGCCAAGCCTTCATGTGGCTGAGCAACATTTGATCTGCTTTGGGTGTCCTTGGCACCAGTCACACTGCACCTCACATACTGTTCCCTTCATTTGGGGACACTGCCCAAACCCACAGACTGACAGCAAATCCCCCGCTGCCTTTGACCCAGGACTGCCGGAGAAGTGGGCAGCATTCCAATCAACTAGGCTAGTGTGCTTGGGTGGGTAGTGCGCAGAAAGGGAAGTGTTGTGGAGCCTGGTGGAGAGTACTAAAGCTGGGGATTACACACTCAGCTTCCCAAAGCAGAGACTTTGTATTGGTTTTGGCATCAGGCCTGGCCAAACACACATTCACCCACACATATACAGTCACCCCTCAGCATGTAACCCACGCCAAGCAGCAAATCACAGAGCCTGAAAAACACGTGGGGAGGCTGCTGTGCCTGCTCAGACCAGCTACTGCTGCTCTTTTATTCAACTTTAGCTGAATGAAGACCTCTGAGGAGCTCTGGGGACATTGTCATTATTATTACATTATTGTAGCTTTGATTTCCGGGATCTGCTAGGTTCTAGCCATTCTTCACTAAAATAGTCACACTGAACACAAAATTTATCACTTTTGGTGGAAACGTTTCAAATCATTTTGTAAACGTTTTTGTCTAATTAGGAACTAATTTTCAGCATGAGGATGGTGGTACAAGATGGAGAGCAAGTCCATCACAATCCATCACACTGTATTTCAAAGCCAAAATACAATCAATCTACAAAAACTACCACAACTAGTTTCCTGTATCACAGAAAGTCTGACACTTATATTTTAGTTCACAGTGATGCTTTTGATGTAATGGGAATAAATCAGTCTCTGAAATCTGTGTAGTAAAAGTGTAAACAATATACAGCACACTGGTTTACAAACCCACTAAATATGTTCATTAAAGAGCTGCTTTTCCTTTGAAGATTAAATGCCTCTGTGATCCATCAATAACAACTGTTCTTTATACTGAGACTTTATGTAGGATCTAGTACTGCAATGTTGTGATGTAGCATTAATATGCTAACTGAGCTTACATTGTACATCATAGGCTGTATCAAACATGACTGTTTGCTAAGGTGTAGCTTAATATACACCTCAACACACACACACACGTGCACATATACACACATACAAGAAGAAGATGAAAGCAAATGTATGAAACAATCAAAAGGGTTTTAAGGTGACTGAGTCATCATGAATCACGCTGTAATGATACGGCACCATGGTGACAACAACAGGCACTAAACCAACACACACACACACACACAGGTTTTTTCTATACATTTGAGATTTTATTTGTAAGGGTGCATCCTGTTTGAAATGATGAGAGAACAGTAACGGAGCTCAGGGCTAGTACAGTACATCAGAATCAGTTAACCATCAGCTTTTACTCAAAACACCACTTTTACATATTTTAAAACTACGTAAACACAAAAGACACAAAAACACAACACACCTTTCTTCGGTTCATCCATCCTTGGCAGCTTATTGGGAGGAGATCCAAACTCCTCCTCTGAGTAGGGTAATCTCTTCATCCCAGAGCTAAAAGTTAGAGAAGCAGAAAGAGAGGGAGGGAGACAGAGATTAGGTAGATGAGTGTGTTTCTAAGAAAAAAAAAGATCATCTACAGCCATTGACCTAAATGGTGCCTCCAGTTTTCCTGGTAATGCTGCCGACTCAGCTGAAGTTGACTTTTGCTCTAAAGTACACATTCTGACCCCTCCCCTTCTTCTCTTAACTGATTCAGACAATATAAGCCATGACTGAGAGATAGAGAGAGAAAAGCAAACATACCCATCTTCTGCATCCTCCGGAGAGAACGGCTATAGGGAAGGAAGGAAACATAAAACGACTCAGCTGATAGAAAGACAGATGTCACATTATCACGTCTACATTGGCAGAAGGGCTGTGTATTGGCAAGAACCGGGAAATATGATACGTGTCCTTATACAGGGCTTCACAATGTGGTGATTTATTGCACAGGGGTATACAAATTAATTGTAGATTTTTTTTTTATTTAATTTTAGTAATACAGTTACTTATTAACACCAAGGTTAGAAGTGCATCCTTACACTACTTGTTGATGCATTTGGGGAGCAGCGGTGCCCTGGTGGTTATGGACCGTAAGGTTGTCTGTTCGAACCCCTGACTGGTAATGACTGAAGTGTCCATTAGCAAGGCATCTAACCTCCTACTGATCCCCGGGTGCCGTGAACGGGTGCAGCCCACCGCTTTGAGCATGTGTGCTCACTGCACCCTTGTTTTCACTAGTGTGTGTGTGTGTGTGTGTGTGTGTGTGTGTGTGTGTTTCACTGCACAGATGGGTTAAATGCAGAGGTCACATGTCTCTGTGTGTAATAACTTTGGCCAATAATTCTGCACTTTCACTTATGGGTCTAAGTAGCAGATAGCAAAATGCACAATGCCAGCTTTTACTAAAGGAATGATAAAACTTCCAGCCACGTTCTTCTGTTTCACTGGAGAATATACACATGACACTGAGTCAAGAGGTAGAAAGTGAGGAGCTTTAAAAAAGCCTTGTGAATGCAGCTTATTTATATAAAATGTATTTTTTAAATGTAAAATTTTAAAGCAAAAAGTAATTTTAAAGAGGTGGATGGAAGCAAATATCAAAATTCCACCAAAATGATTCTATTTACTTTTGCGTAAATGTAAGTATTTAATAAAAAGAAACTAATCAATTGCAATGAAAGTGCATTGGCTGAATAATGTGATTATACTGAATTAGCAGAATGTACAGTGAGTTGTGTGACTAAGCTGCTTCTTTATTAAATGAAGCTTTGTTGGACTGAACTGGTGGAGGGTCAGAGTTTTAAACATGACTTTCAAGAACACTTCCTCCAAAAGACAAAATCTCTTTCTCAATAAATCTACAGAGCACTTTAGTAGATCTGACATTTGACCAGATTTGAGGCATATCTGTGTATCTTATCAGCCCAGTTGTGATTTAATGAAGTGACGACTTAATAAAACACTTTGTTTAGGGGTTGGCAATACACTTCTTTTTTGTTCCTGAGCTGTGAAAGAAAAGCTCGGAGACTGAAGATACGATTTTCTCCACCATCCTCCACTTGGTGCAGGAGACATTGTGTTCTACCTGCTGCTAGGTGACTGAAGTCACCTGGGGTTCAGCAGGGTTGCCATTAGAGCTGTGCTAATACAAATGTTTTCTTGTCTATGCTAGGACAGCAAACAGGCAAATTGGTTTATTTTTGGCTTCAGCCTGATCTGGGGGTCAATGCCACCTGAGGCCGGAGGTGCACAGACAGGGAAGAGGTCAAGGGTCTCAGGAGGTTTCAGGGAAACCTCTCACCTGTGCTCTAATAAAGAGCAGTAAGGACCCATGTGATATCAACAGTGGAGGAAAGGTTAAATCAGACAGATGGATGAGTGCAGAGTGGGACAGATGACGCTGAACATCTAGCGACTGAATTGAGTTTATTTTGTGGAATCGTTGAAGATAAAGAAGAACGTTCACAGATGTCAGGTCAACATTATGTAAAAGTTACCTGAATGTTAGAAACAAGCAAGTAACTTTAAAAATGATCTAAAAGTCTTTATTCTTCAGGCTTGTTGTTCCTGTTCTTCCAGATTAAGAAAACAGTTCTGGGAACATAAAAAATTCAGGGAATAAAGTTCCCATAGATGTGACTGATTAA
Organism: Crenuchus spilurus; assembly: GCA_036984385.1. Classification (NCBI taxonomy): domain Eukaryota; kingdom Metazoa; phylum Chordata; class Actinopteri; order Characiformes; family Crenuchidae; genus Crenuchus; species Crenuchus spilurus. The sequence continues at coordinate 21,269 of BRDA01004634.1, forward strand.
TGGAGTGAAGATTTTTAGCTGGACATGCGCTTGACTTGGGATTCACCACCAGAGTTATCAGAGTCATATCTGATAGCAGCCAAAACTCTGCCATAAAGAGCTCATTCCATGACACACAGAGAGAGCATGCAGTTCCCACGTGTTGGGAAAGAACAGCTCTCGGGTCACTCTGACCTGACTCTGGGTTTGTTATCTCTAGTGTGAGTCTGCAGGAACTTGCACTGCTTAGATGAAAAGCTCCAGCACACTAGCACAACACATAGTAGTTGCTTTTTAGCCTGTTAGAGTCAAATACAATTGATTCCAGGCAGCTTTGTTACTGCATTTATGGAGTTAGCATCCTGGAATGAAGGTAAAGTGATGTTAAGCATAGCCAGATTTCAGGAATTCATTGAAAATCATAGCTGCTCAGTTACTATAGCACCTAAAAGATCGATGTCATCCTAATTATCCTAATATATTAAAATCAATAATGAAAACGTAACCTTCCATAAAGACTAATAAAGTGTAACCTCATGTGCACCACCTCCACACCTTTTGATGCATCTTGTAAATTCAAATGGCACCACTGAGCTAGCGTAACGTAGCCAGTTACACTTTGCTTGATTTTTCACACCTGTACACACATCTGGTAGGAAACATGGGCTGTTTATCAAGCTGAACTACTTAGCAGTCATCTAGATAGAGTATCTAGCTTGATAAAGCAAGAGGGCTTTAATCTCTCTGATTAGTTAGGACAGATAAGAACAACACTAGCCAAAATAAAAACCTGTATGCCGTCTTGTACAGTGATGTTCCAGTATTCTGAGCTAATTGTAGGAGTTAAATCACACAAAAACAAAAGATCTCAGTCCACTACAGTCACAAAATAGTCCCAGCAGGGCAAACATCTCTCAGAAGCCCACACTGTCTCACAGTGTAGTCTTCTAAGCTCACAATTTTGCTAACTCCAGAAGAACCAGAACCGCTCACTGTGTTACAAATCACAAGAAATTCTCAAGTCTTATCGTTCAATCCCAAGTCTTAAACCTTGTGTCCTAACCACATCAGACTGCTAACTAGCATTTAGCGTGATACACATTAGACTATGTCTTGTGTATACAGGTGTGATGAAAGAGGCAAAATTATGTTAGCTTAGCTCTGATATCTTAACATATAAAATACAATCTGAAGGTGATGCAGTGAGTGTCTCATAGTTATGAGCCATAAGGTTTGAGTCAAGAATAACATCTGGCTTCCTGTAAACCTGTATCAGGTACACACTGTCTGTAATGTCTACAATATATTCTATTTTTGGACTGTACATCAGGCCCTGATGAATAAGAGAATGATGCTTTGTGACTGACTCAGTGGTTTAGTGCTGTGCTGGCCGCTGACAGTAATGTGACTGCTTTGAGGAACGTGTTGGTTTGGCGTGTGCTTTGGATAAGAAGAAGTTGTTGTTACTCACATGACGTTGGAAATTGGCAAAGTGAATGTCCGGGATAAAGAGCACAGGCTGTGTCTCCAAGTCTGTCATCATCTTAAAGGTGGTGATATCACTACGCTTGTGCAGGAGGGGCACCTTGGCATCAACAACTGGAGAGGAATCAAGCACACACACCCACACAGACACTAAATCAGCTGTTGAACTGTGAAAGCATCTCTTCAGACACAAAACTATTGTTTTAAAGGGATGTAACAATGCACTGAGGTATCACAATGCATAAGTCTAAAGATAAAATCGATTAAAAAACATGTCAGAATTGATTGTAATCAACAAAAATCACTTTCAGTTAAGTATCTGCTCACATTTTGTACAAAATTGTTGACACCAGTAATTGGCTTCGTTTATTGCCGTATTTAACAGACATCTCCCTGAAGTTCCCATAAATTGTTAGCGGCTCCCTGATGTCTGCAAATTACATACAATCCCCCAGAATCTAGAGCGAGTGAGCAAGCTTTATGTCAAACCCATGAACCAGTCAGTCAGTGGTGTGCAAAGGAGCAGGAGCATCATGACAAAGGCAGAGTGCTCCAAGAAAATGTACACTGCTCAAAAAAATAAAGGGAACACTTAAACAACACAATGTAACTCCAAGTCA
>BRDA01004634.1:23452-38712 GCA_036984385.1 Crenuchus spilurus
GATTTACATTGATCATTTTTGTTATTTTGTTCTTAACACATTCCACTATGTAATAAATAGAGATTTTACACTGGAATATTTTATTCACTGAGATCTGGGATGTTATTTTAGTGTTCCCTTTATTTTTTGAGCTGTGTATGTAAGACACATTTTACATCAGATTACACAAACGTCTGATAAGAGTGAGGAATAAAGACGCTGTGCTTGTGCAGTAGTGACTTTAGCTTTGCTCACGGTGGGTTAAATGATTGTGAAAGACATGTTGAAAAGAGTTTAGAAGTGTCATTCCTTTGTATATCATTCAGGCACTTGTCTGTATGAAAAGAATAAAGTCCTTTAGTTTACAACCACAAGACCTCGTTGGTAATGTATTTCCCCCCCAAAAAATCCCCAAAGGGTGAGTTGGGGAGCCTCCCTGAATTGAATTTTGTCAGGTTGGGATGTCTGATTTAAAAACTGCACTTTTAAAAATCAAGTTTAACCACACTGATGTGATGTATACCACTTCAGTCCTGTGTAAATAACTTTATTACTGATAGAAAAGCTTACGTCTGACTCACAATGAGGCATGCTGACTTCAGTACATTTGCCCTTCCTGCGTGACTGCTTGCGCTCCTCATCTCGAATCTTGCGTTCAGCACCCTTGTCACAGAACACCTTGATCTGGCAGTAAGCGCGGTGGATGGGCTTGTTGCTGCGGTTGTTGTAGCTGTAGGTGTCTATCTGCAGGTTGAGGGGCAGACCCTTCACTCCTTTCTGAGAGGAGAAGTCTGTGCTCAGGCAGTTCACTGAGATGAAGATCTGAAGAGAGTGTGGACACACAGATCAGATGGAATTCTCTGTGGATCAGTGCCACACATGGTGAAGTACAAATCTCAGAAAATACCTTGTTGGGATGCAAACGGATGAAATTTCACATTAAATCTTTTAGTTACTGTTTAACAGTAGAGCTGTACCTACAGTTTGAATCCATTAATAAAGTCTTTAGTCTGTTCATCAGTGCAAAGCTCGACTGTTCATTTGTCATTTTCATGTGACCTGCATGTTTACATTGTACATTACCTTTAGAAAAAAATGAATGCATGTCTCCCTCTACTGGCTCAAATGTGCAATCACATGTTTCTCTTATGAGCAACTGAGAAACCTCGAAACATTAGAAATGTGCATTTTACAACTTCACAGTTTTACAACTTCAGAACACTCAAATAAGAATAAACAGCTCCAGAAAATGAAGTAATATTACATATATATACATACACACACTTACACACAGACACACACACACAAACACACACACACATACACAAACACACATTTACACATTATATTAAAATGTTCTGAGAAGTAAGAAACCAAACAGGATGTCTAAAACTTGACCAGGGTCTAAAATTTCAACAGGTACCCTAAGGCAAGTGCCTGTTACTTTCCTGTCCACTAGGGGGCATAAAAGGATAACTTACTTCTGAGTATTCCACTGTAAAAGCCTGTTTGTGTTTATGTTCTGAACACAGCCGTGTCAGTATTTCAGTGTTCAGTCAGTAATTACGTGATGACTTTGTATTAAAGCCTAATTGATCACATTCACACAAACAAGAAGTTAAAATCCCTGATTAATGCTCTCTGTGTGTCTCTTTATCTTCTTTGCATGCATGCACACACACACACACACACACACACACAGTAAACAGACAGCACTCTGGAGACTGTGCACACGGATGAGTATCCTATGACCCCATGCATATCTTGTGATCTACATCCTGGATTGTACCACAGCACATACAGTTCCATTCTGGATGTGACTCATATGAATACATTTTGCATTATCATACATAAACACAGCTCACAGTAAACACTACCGCTTTCCACTAAAAAACTAAGCTGCTGACAGATTCTTAAAAGTAAACTGGTCAGTGGAGGCTGATTACAGCCAAAGTCAGGCTGTCACTTTGTGACGACGTGCAACAGACTCGTCTTGACATACTCGTCCAGCCGGATTCCATAAAAGCTGTCAGCTTCTGATTCTCTTCTTCACTTTGTTTCCTCATTCCTGTTTGTGCTGTGGCATTAGAGAGGTGCGTCTCAGCCAAACGAGTCCTTCTGAATGCATCACTTTAGTACACAATAGGGCTGACAGGTGAAATAAGCTGAGAACCGATTCTCAACGTCACACACCCACATCCACCAGCTTCTCAGCCACACAATAAGTGTCAGCGTTGGTCCAACCCAACTCGCTGTATTTTCTACTCAATCATTCATTGGTCATGAATATTAGTCAAAGCTCTTAAAAGATTGAGCAAAAAGGCTGGAAAATCCCTGATTTGCACTTCCTTTCTGTTATTCACTCCTGATCACACCTCAGTAACTTGCAGAAGCATCACTCTGCCTTTGTTTTGCCTGAATGACGCCCATCGTTTGAGTAATCACAATGTGCCCAACACTGCACGGTCTATTCTGAGTTTAAATCTACACCACAGGTCTTTCTTTAAAAGGGCAGATATTTTAAGATGGCTTTCCACACCAGCATGTCTACCTCATAGTTTGAAAAACATCAAATCCCTTTTTCCGTCATAAACTTCTATTGACCCGCTGCCCTGTAATCTGAACTAACTAGTGACGTATCATTACAAGCAGCAAAGTAAACATGAGAACACTTGTGCGTGATCACTGCTGCATGTTCTGTGACGTGTCCGTGTGTAAAACGTCCTGACAAAGCGGTGAGCAGTACAGGTATGGGGCTTTTCACAGTTAATTTGGTTATTTTTGGATTTTTAATATTCCCCTGAATTGTGTTACTTATGATTGTGTAAAATGTGGAGAAAACCCCTACCTTTGCTTCCTCATTGATGTCCCATGTAAAAGAGATAGCGTTGTAGGCAATCTCCTCAATGTTACTGATAGTATTGAAGCTTTCTTTGTAGTCAGCTGTGGATAGCAAAGGATGCTGAGGTTAGACATAATGCTGAGAAAGAAGAGGAGGAAAGAATGAGGTTCCAGGTGAAAAGCTGAAAAACAGCAGGGACAGACATTGAGTAATGTTATGTGTTTAAACATGGAAGGAGAGTAGAAGAAGAACAACTTGTAGACTTGGTGCTGCTGAGCTATTTATAGAGGACAGGTAAAACTGGACTCAACCAGCTCCTTATTAAGCTGCTCTATAGACTGTAGAATTAGACTGACCAGCAATGTAAACAGCAAAGCTTGTCATGTCTGACTTGTGTAAAGACAGGGCCAATCCATCCAGTTTCAATTTCATGACACGGTTACTAACCTGGATCCTGACTACAGAGGACCAGCGATGTTGATGATCATCAGAGTTATTAAAAGTGAATGTATTCTCAGAGATCTGCGGTCATCAGTGTAAATCTGATACAGGATCAACGTTTATCAACAGCAAAAGCTAACAATAAGAAAAACAGCAGAGAGCTGAACTTATGCTGCCTTTTGACCTGCTGTGTGTTGATGCATTTAGACTGATCACAGTCTCTCTCTTTTCCAGGTAAACGTAGGCCGTTTACTATGTCCCCACCTGCTGCCCCCATTGACTTCAGTTTGTGGATGGTAAACAAATAGGATCATTAAGCTCTTTCTACATCCCCTCACCCACCCATTTCCACTGTAGCATGCCTGTCCTCTTTGATCTAGAGACTACTTTACAAAAATCACCTAATAGCTCCACGACTTGTTGGCTAAACCAGCTTTAAACACTTGTTACTTGTTATTTACTTGTTTGAACATCATTTGAAACGACATTATACATCCCTTTTAGCTTCAATTTCATTTCAGTGCAAAATAAGGAATTGCATCCATGTTGGTTAAAGCTACTATTTATCTCACAGTAGCATTATTAAGATCACATAGACTGGTGTTGCACTTGTGAAAAGGGAACGTTACAATGAGGCCAGGACAATGGCAGTGTTTGAGAATGGAGAATGTAAGCTTGGCTATTATGCCGTGTACTGACAGTGGCTTTCTTGTTTGCCTGCACAGAAGAATGGTGCAGATGAGTAGCTGAAGGCTAGGCATGGGTGTCAGAAAACATTGCAGAAAACCTCCTCACCAATGTCGATGCACCTCTGTTTAGCTGTGTGTTGTCTGGAGTGCCAGTACTTCCAGTGCTTGAGTTGGTCATCCCTGCATTTCTCCTCACCGAACACCACCATCACTACACTCTGTGAAAACACGGTGAGCAGTGAAAATTACACACGTGCACTTAACTTGTGCATGTTTCCACACATATACATGCATACTTCACTCACCCGGACTTTGCAGATTGGCTGATGCAGGACTTTACTATTGTCCATCTCCTTTAGAGTGATGGGGTAAAACTGGCCCTTATTGAGGTACGTCATTGTGCCATCGCCTGATTTCTGTCGGAGGGACTTTGAGGCTTCCAATGTGTATTCAAAATTATTACTGTGAAACATACACAAAGAAAGTTACGGATCCCAATTAACACCACAGCATTCACTGCTAAATCTGATGAATCATTTCTGCTGTGTTTTGGGTGAGATATGAAAATGTTATGAACGGTCCTGTCTGATTTGCATAGGCCCTCACCCAGTCTGCTGACATAATTTGGTTCAGTCCCTGGGGGGGCTGCCCTCATGTGAGGTGTGTCTCTGGAGTCTAATGTGAGGTGGCTTACCCCGACACGGTGTCAAAAGTGGGGTACTCCTCCTGTGCCATAGAGGCCATCCGTAACTGGAGATCCCCTGGGAATGAGAACACCTGCAAAGCACAAAAGAACAGGCGAGAGGACCCGGGCTGAGTGCAAACAGTCACACTGCGGTCCTGCTCCTAGCCAGCCAGAGAGCAGAGCCAGAGGACAAACAACAAAAAAGCTCTCTCCCACCGCCTGTGTGTGCAGGGTTTTGTTGGGGCTTTCTAAAGTAATCCCCCCACCCGCCCTAAACTAGGTTTAATACAGACAAGGGGAGAGAGAGAGAGAGAGAGAGAGAGAGAGAGAGAGAGAGAGAGCGAAGGTCCCGGCTATTGTGCAGAAGGAAAATACAGCACTTTATTGTGCCAGCGAGACAATGGCATAATGACATGCTAGCCGCTATTCTGGCTATGTTCAAATAACATTACAAGCAGTGCACCACCCCCACTGGAGTCTCCTGTAAATGTGATATCATATGAGGATGGGAGACAAGGGGACGCAGTGTGAGAAAAGAAGAGAATGATGGAGAGCTTGGGAAACAAAAGGCAGCTGAAGGATTGATGTGACACATCATACCTCTTGAGTGCTATCCTTGAAGGTTTCTGGAAAGGTGGAATCAGGTGTGCGAGGCTGAGTGTTGGGGCTGAACTGGCTATGGGTGAGCTGTCTGTCAAAAATAACTCCATGGTTATCTGGTTCTGAGCAGTGGGGGTTAGGGACTGTGACAGAAAAGCCGTGGGACGGCCCTTCCGTCTTGACAGGGTAGCTGGGCACAGCAGCAATGGACACTGTGACAGTGGTGTCTGGTGATGGGAAGAGTGCCCTCTTGTCTTGTGCCATGTGTTGGTTGGCCGGAAGGACGATATTCAGAGGGACACCCTTCAGAACCTGAATCCGGTTCTCAGCAGAAGCCATTGAGGTCTCAGGTAGTGGAGCCATTAGGTTCCTGCTGCAGGTTAACACAGACGTCACACAACAGGCACAACAGTATTATCTATAACCACAGCTTTGAAGAAGACATCACCTTTTGTTGGGATCCACATCAGAGACCAGGATGTCTGCCTTTGGCTGAGATATTGTCCTCTTTTCCCGTGGCACCTGGGGAAGGCAAACACAGCCTCTGTCAAGCCTGTTATATAATCCGGTGGGCATACAGTGCATTTGGTGCCCTAGATACTAAATTAGAAAGCTACGTTTAAAGCCATGTTAAAAAAGGTCGGGTTCAATTTCACGGCTTTAATCACTGTTCAAACTGGTCGTATGATAAAAGGTAAACCAGTAAGTAGAAATGTTTTGGGCTGGTCTATTTTTAGGTGGTGCTTCAGAACCTTGTCTTTCTACTCTTTCCTTTGCATGAAACACGGAGGCACAGATACAAACCAACTGAATGCAAAAAAAAAGTGTTTTAACTGAAAACATGGAGTAAAATCTCCAGCCGCTTTTTTCTTACATTACAAAAATTCTGTTGCTTTGTGAACACTGATTCAGCTCTCTGTTCTTGTCCAACCTCTGACATGACATATCCATGCTTTAGCCCCAGGAGCTGACTGTGATCAGTCACACCCAAGGAGCTGAAAGCATGCAAAATGTCCTGAGATCAGGTTGATTTTGCATTTTCTACCTTCATCAATGCCATTGCATGGATACAGAGAACCTCCTGTACCTTGTAGTAGTCATAAAGCAAGCCGAGAGCAGCTGCACTGTCTTCATCTCCGTTGATGCTCATCATGGCCTTGGTGGCAGCAGTGAGAGGGTTCTCCAGGAAGGACTTCCAGGCTTCATCCTCACTGGTGAAGGCACGGCGCTGGTTATAAGCTGGATCATTCTGTAGCACCAGCACCGCCCGCTTACTGTCAGGGATGAAAAGGCAGCAGTAATCATCTATAAGCATATAAACCAGTCAAGACATCTGTGTAGAGACAAAGGCTTAAGCAGAAACCAGTTAAGTGAAAACTGAGGCCTAAGTCTTGTTCAGCTGAAGGAGTCAAACTGGCCGGACTGTTTTATGCTGTTTTTGGGAAAACTGGAGATGATAAATTAATATTTGTGGTTGTGCAGAAAAAACAGTCAAAGGTTTCCTTTATTACGATCAACAGCTAAACCTGTTCGAATAAATCTCAGCCGCTTCCTGTCTGACAAGATGCTCTACTGGCTCTTCCAGTAAGACGAAAAAGATCACCACTGCTCACTGGTTAACTGTCAGGAATCTTGATGGTGTGATCTGTCTTGAAATTCCATAAACATTTATCGCTGTTTCACATCAATGCCCTGTTGTTTATTTTTTTCAATTACAATTCCTTCCTCGTCATCATCACTTTCTTCTACTTATCTAATATAATGAACCTCGGCTGTGTCTGAAACTTGAAGGTAGATGCCTTGATCCCTTGCTGCCTAAGTAGGTGCCTGAGAAGGCAGTGTTGAAATAAAGGCATTTGTAACTGACTCATATTTTAAACACATTCAGACATCAGTACAGTGTTAAAACACAGTCGGCTCAGTTAGGTCTCTTCAGAAACTGACAAGAGTTTTAAAATACTGTCTTTTATTTAAACATAAGCATAAAGCATTTGGTACATTTCAGACAGACATTGGGGGCATTTCTACAGTCAACTAGAATATTTCATAATGTTTACTTCACAGCAGTAATGAGACTCTGGAGGTCCTTTCTACATGTAGCTTTTGAGAAGTTGTCCAGCAGTGGAGGGAGAAGATTATACAAAAGGCATCTATCAATACATCATTCAAATAAAATGCACAGCTCTGGAAAATAACTAAGACACCACTTCAAGTGCTCAGTCCAATCCAGAAAACCTCTGCAATGTGATGAAAAGGAAGATGGACAGTCACAAGCCATCAACTGAAGCCAGCGACTTTAATGTTTGTACCATGAATGGCATAAAGTCACCCAACAACAATGTGTAAAGAGGGCGTACAAAATCAGGATAATTCCACCAAAGTCTGATTTCTGAATTCATTTATTAGTTAAACATTAGTATTGTGTTTTTAAAATGAATATGAACTTGTTTTCTTTGCATTATTCAAGATTTGAAAACACTGCATATTTTGTTCTTTGGCAAGTTGTGATTTTCTGTAAATAAATGCTCAAAATGTTTTTTTGGGAGATTTTTGGACAAATGTTAGGCTGTTATGTGAGATCAGTGAATAATCAGTTTCACTTGAACTATTTATAGACATGTTTGTACATATTTATTTTATTTATTATATATATATTTCTTCCCAGAGATGTCTGCTGTGTTCACTCTCTTCCTGGGGAACTCATATATTACAGATATTTTGGCTTTTGGTACATAGTCCTGCGGTTTGTCTGTCAGGATGCTGACACATGATGTTTACTTTACAGATGATTGTAGTCAGAAGAGAAGTCTTGTGAATTAGAACTGAACGTGTATTGATTTGGAGTGTTGACTGGAGCCCATTCAAGTCAATGTTATAATCCTGGTATCCAACACTGAGTTGCTATGACGAACAATGTCGCGTTCATATAGACTAAAGCAAACGGATTAAGAGTAATCTGATAACTAATTGTGCCATTCTTTAACTTTCTGTTTGATTTTAACGCTGCAACCCGATAGATCCGTTATCCTGGGACAATAATCCTTGAGTGGACACGCAATCCTGCTACTAAAACAAAAAGTGCAATCAAGCGCAAAATGTGTAATGATGAGGTCTAAAGTGCATCCAGACCAAAATCCAAGTGGAGAATCATTTCTGCTGGACTTCCCAAGACTTACAAAATCTCACTGTGGCTTCACACTAAGTTTGTCTGTTCTTTACCCAACAAAGTTGGAGGTGCTTTAGTGACAGATACACCTTTCTTATCTCTCTCCTTTTCTGACGGCCATGTTTTTAAGGGTCTGGTGGTCTTGCTGATGACTAGGCATCGTTAAAATGCTCTTCTTTTAAACAATGTACAAAAGGTCTTAAACACACATTGTCCTCGGTAAGAAACAGGCAACGCCTAGCAGGTGTACAATTTCACTGGAGTCAACAGCCTCCTCGTCTTTGCCCTGATAATCAACAACACAGACAGAAGCGAGACGTTTAAAAACGTCCTCTAAACTCCTTCAGTCTGTCAGGGCTGGAAACAGTAGCACTAAATGCCACGACTCGTCACATTCCGGAAGACTACGCGAAAAAGTCCGACACAGTTCGGTGAGAGAGCCGACCCAAACCCAGACACGTTCAGACAGAGTTCCGGTCCCGTTCTACCTTCAAGTGAATTTGACTAACAGTAATAACAGTGTAATAACACACACTGGACTGGTTTGGTTGTAGTGAGGCGCGCGCTCAGGGCGCGTCAGCGAGCTCGCGCAGCAGGTGCAGCTACACCTGTGAACGCAACAGGTGAGCAAAACGCGAACAGCTAGTGGAGAACTTCCGCTCAACAAACGTTTCCACAGAAAGTACAGCTAATCCACACGTTTTGTACAAAAAGTCATTTTAACCACGCGCACGGCAGTGGACGCGCTCGCGCTCTGCAGTGGACCTCGGCTGGTGACTGTACACACTTACTTGTCATGCTCCTGTGACATCTCGTTCGGTCGGACTGGACTTTCTAGTTGGTTCTGTAAATCCGACCCGTCTTCTTCTAAACAGCAGCGAGGGAATGAGGGCGACCTTCTGCGTGTGTGCGAGAACGGGTTTTGTTGGCTTTTCTTGCTTTTTTGGATATACTCAAAATTTGGGGCCGGTTTTACCTGTGACTAGCCGCGGGATTGGGTTACACCTGAGGGGCAGAACTAGCTTCTGATTGGTTAACAAGACTCCGCGAGCGCAGTGAAAACGGAGGCCGAGAGCCAATGAGGAAGCGGGAGGAATTATAGCGGGAGTTAGAGCAGGTAGACTGTCTGAGATTCTCTCATCATTACCCATGACCCAGGTCCAGATAAGTCAAAAGTTTGGACACGCCTGCTCATATTTTGTTGATGAGAATAGTAGAGAACTTCTGCACATAAAATAAAAAGTTAAATGTCATAAATACTACATTTACTATATATTATAGAAAAAATAGTAATAAATAGAAACTTTACACTAAAATGTACAGAAAAAATCAACAAAACATTTGATTTGACATTAAGTGATCAGAAACGTTCGAGTTGTTCGGTGCGAATGTCTCTGACAAGCCTGTAACCTTACAACCTCATGCACTGCTAAATATGGACACATTCTTATAGTTAAAATATTGAGAGTTTCATACAATAGACGCACATATTGTGTGCCATACTGTGAGTTATGGGCCAAAGTCATTTAGTTTGAGATATTTGTGGATGGACTGTCCTGAACCCAAAGAAAACTTAACAGAAACATATTTCAGGATTTAATGAATAAGACAGACAGGGACACAGTACAGGTGAAATATCAACAAAACATTTCATTAACCAAATGTTTGCACTCAACTATGGACCCAACCGTAGTTTGTAGCTGTACTGTACATAGTATACTGTCAGGAGCAGCACAGCCACAGTTTTATCTAACAGTTTACAAACAGTGAAAATCCTCCCTTAAAGCCCCAACATGCTCAGCAACATTAACCAAATTCACTTTTCCAGAACAAATGAACAGATTTGTATCTTTTCATTAATAACTGAATCACCTTGTTAAGTAAAGTAAAAAAAACTTCTGCTATAATGATGTTCTTTAAATAAAAGTATTGAAGAATTTTACTGCAGTGATATAGACAAACTGCCCCAGTGATGGTCCTGTAAGGTTTATTTCTGAGAGTATAAGTCTGCTGTAAGTTAAATACATCAGTGTAGATCTGACCAGCACAGATCCTCAATTACATCTTCAAGTATAATTTCATCTCAAATGTGTGTCTTGAGCTCTTCATCTAATGCTTTGACTAATACTTATGAGGAAATAATGATTTTTACTTTGTTTCAATATAACCAATTGTGTTTGATTACTAAACCAGTCACACTTCACACGAGTCACAAATAATCATACTTTTGACTATCTATCTCACAATCTGCCATCTTTAGCAGCCTTTTAAGTCACTGCAATAATTTTGAGCTTCACTAAATGCTAAAACAAGATTTAAGTTAGCTTATTATATGATAATAAATGATAGTCATTATATGAATATTAGTACACGAAGATGATCAATAAGTGGTTCATAAAAGCTTAGTTCATCCATCTATTATCTTATCTGCTTAATCCTAATCAGGATTGCGGTTAGTCCCCTAACTCTCACCAGGCCCATGGCAGGGCATTACAGACTATCCTAGGCAAGCCCAAGCCAGGGCACCAATCCATGGGTGCACACACATACAAACAATTTAGAGTACCCAGTTCATCTGACCTCTATGTTTTTGGACTGTGGGAGGAAACTGGAGGCCTCAGAGGAAACACAGACATGGGGAGGACATGGAAACTAAACCCAGATGGGGACTCAAACCCAAGACCTCAGCACTGAGAGGTGAATGTGCTACCCACCAAGTCACCGTGTTCCTGCTTAGTTCATGTTTTCTCAAATGTTGAACCTCACTAACATTTATGAACTGCTCATCCTTAATTGAGACATTACCTAACTAATGAATAATGATGAATACAGTCTTAAGCACAGTGGATACATGTACCCTTACTGTTAAGTGTTACCACTAATTTCACTGATTCAGCTAAACTGCAGAGAGATCTCCAGGAACAGGATTACTGAACATAACAGAGTAGTGCTGTCTCTGACATGTGAATATGGGACATTATTAAAGAATAATGTCTTTTAATTTATATTACTCAACTTTACTTGATTACATTCATTCAATAGCATTTAACTATACACATATAAATGTATTAGTATGTAACGAAATATATGCAAATCCCCTCATTGTGTTAATTCATTCATTTTCTTTAATGTATATTGTGTCACTTACTATTACATAGACACTTTTACATGATTATGCAGATGAATTTCTTAGTCGTCCCCCCTGCCACACTGCCTGTACAATTTCATCTAGTTCCATCTTTAAAACACCTGATACAGCTCATAAAGGGCATTATTCACAGCTATATTAGATGTGTTGAAAAAGCACAGAGTTTGGGTCTTATAGGAACAGCATTGAAATGCTTATATGACATTATTTAGCATATTAAGCATAATATTTACATTTTATATTGTTTTCAGAAATCCAGGAGCCATAATGTGTAAGGACAAATCAGAAAGCATTTCCCGCCTCGAGCCATTACATGAGTTTCACATTTCTTCTTCGTGTCCATTGCATATAAAAGGGGGAGTCACTTTCCGTTGAAACGGCAGTCTAAAGATGGGTATTATGCCCTGGTTAAAGGAGGGAATAAAATCCTTGATAGTGCAGTATCTCTCTCTAAAAAAAGTATTGTGTCAAACTAAAACAATTCACTTCTAAACGTCAGGCAGATAAATCTATTAGTAGAGCAATGTGTGCATTTTTCAGCCCATAAAATAGGTAATGAGTCATTTTCCTGTTCATGAGAATGGAGTGATATTTGTAGTACACAGTGGAAAAAGTAGCTGTTATAACTTTGCATAAATAGGACAGATTTATTGTTATGTAACAGTGACATAGTGCTGCTGTCCAATGAAAACCATATATCTCTTTTTTCTGAGCACAGCAGGTTGCCTTTAGATTGTAGGAACATCTAATGATGAATGGACCAGATACTTCAAATGCTCCAAACAAGCTCAGAACAAAATCTCTTTACATTAATGCACATTTAATGTTGAGAATGTTTTTGTCTTCTACTGTGAAGTTACTACTTTTGAGATACTATGTATACTATGTACTGTATGTTGTTTACTCTATTTTGTGTATTGCCTGTAAATTATATGCTCAGAACCTGTATATTGAATATTTTTGTAATATTAGAGAGAAAACAACAGCTTGAAACAAATTATTCATGTGTATCAACATAATTGGCCAATAAATTTGTTTCTGACTCTGATACATGTTTTTTGTAGGACAGTAATAATAGTACAGAATCTGCTAAGATATGCAAATGAGCAGCTAAGTTGATTTAAAAAATAGGTAACAGCAGTAAATGCAGTCACTGTAGCACACTTAATAAAAGTACTTTCCTGTATGATTCAGTACTTCTATATCACTGCATGTGTCTGAAAAGTCACAAATATTGCTTTCAGTGAGTTTTCTGAGGCAGGAAGGCATGTCTGATTTTTTAAAGGCATGTCTGACGTATCCATCACTGACCCACACATCTCATAATCCTGTGTATTGTTGCCTTTGAACCACATCTCAAATACGTTTCAGCACACTGCCTCCTACGACACAGATCATAACGAGGAAGGCACAGTTTTGGACACAGTAAGGATGTAACTTTCAAGAGACTGGAAGTGGGATGAATGACACTAACTGATCACAAATTTGAGTTGATAAGTGGGAATGTACCTAATAATCACATGACCTTATAACCTCAAGTGCAGTGCACTGCTAAATATATGTATACATTCTTATATACTCATTATTGAGAGTTTTATACAATAGACACATATTCTGTGAGTTATGAGCCAAAATCATTCTTTAGTTTGAGATATTTGTGGATGGACTGAACCCGATGAAAACATGACCTTTCTAAGAAAGAAACATATTTCAGGTTTTTAATTAATAAAGACTGTAAGACATACGGCACAGTTCAGGGAGAGAATCTATTCACAGTATGAAAGAAGGATGAAAGAATGAGATCTGATTCACTATATATGCTATTACACATTTTTACTTTAGCAACAATTTAAATGATAACACCTCAAATAGGCTATTATTATTTTAAGTGACAGACTTTTGTCATATTTCAGGTTTTTTCTGTCAGTTAAACATCATTTTACAAAGCTTATAATCATGTTCTTAAAATAATTTTCCCCCAATTGTTCATGCTGTATCCACTTAGTTTATAAGCTTCAAGTTTGCAAATAAAGGTTCACTATGTTGATTTTCCCTGAAGAAAAAAAGCAAGAAAGAAGGTTTTTCATATATGCGGAGCAGTTTTTTAATTTGATGGGTTCACGGCAGTCTCAGTAGCAGCTTTTACTATTGATCTGAGTTTTAGCACTTTAACTTTCTTTCACCAGTTCATCTCTGAAGCCAGGCCAATGCCTGTTGGAAGGATGCCCATTCCAGAATTTTTCCAGATCGCCAGTCCATCACAACATAATCACAAATTGTACAAAGTCCTGCCATTTATACAAAAAACTAAAAAGAGTAGTATCTCTATCAGCAAATGTAATCTGTTATTTCTACAAAATCTGTGTCCAGATTGCAGATTTACTTTATAGTGGGCAGTATGACTAGCGGGAATTCATACAATTTCATTATTTATCTGAGAAGTCATTTCATATATTTTTATTAATGATAGGACTTTCTGCCCCAAATATCTAAATAGAGAAAAATGTTATAAGGATCTATCAACATTTGATTAACAACAATCAGCTAATCTATATTTGTAATGAACTGGATCAAAGCACAAGCAAGTAGAAAACAAAAGAAAATAGCCCGAATCACCAACAGTGTTTATTTCCTAAACATACATTTGCAAGCCACCCACTAAAGCGCTGCAAGTGGGGGGGGTGTAATCCTAAGGGATCCTCAGGGTTTCATTTGCATGTATTTTGACTTGGAAAACTATGTAGGGAAAAAAGCAGGCAGATGTGTTTTTGACAGTTATCTCTATGCAATGCACAGGGAACTACACAAATCAATACTACAGAATTTATGCTCTTTAAACACTCCTCAGATTTATTTACTAGTGCATCTTCAAAAATTAAAATATCATGAAAAAGTTTCTTTGTGTTCGGAATTTAAATCAGAAAAGAATTATTATATTCTTTACATGTAACATGACATATTTCAAGCTTTTTAATCTAAAGTCAACACAGTTTGAACAGAAATGAATAAGATTAAAGTAAAAAAGGGCTGAAAAGCCACTTTGCATGCAACAAAATGTGACTTTTAAAGTCAAATGAACTTTTTCATGATGTTATTTTTTTTAGATGCATTTAGCATGTGGTACAGTTTTATTTATGTAGTAATATGTGATATACTTTTCATTTCATTTATTTCAATATGTGTATTTAGTTGCATGTAGTAAGTTGCTGTTACCACACCCCTCAGAATAACTCAAGGATGACTGTTTAGATGTTCGTTATTTGGATAAATCCAGATAATCAGAGATTATACCATTAAATTGACACACAGGTAATCAAAAACAAACAGTACTTGGCCTTAGCTGGAGAGGTTTACTATAGAGATGGTAGAGATACCACCCCCAATTCAAATTCATACACACACACCTACAGTCATCACCTGCCCCTATCACCACTTCACTGCACTACTAAAGTGTTTATTTATCCCAAAAGAAGACCTGCTTAAGCTGGCTGAGTGTTTATGTTTGCACTGAGGTTCTGGGATAAGCTATAGCTATAGCAAATCAGGAAATCAAGAGATGCAATGATAGAATCTCTCCACCCTTCAGGTTAAAGTGATGATGATTCACAAGATGATCACAGTCAAATACTTTTACTGCCATGTTGGTGATATAACCATCATGTAAATCATGAAGAGTTTTTTTTTTTTTTTTTTTTTTGGGGGGGGGGCTT
>BRDA01004636.1:1403-17894 GCA_036984385.1 Crenuchus spilurus
CCCCCCCCGGTCCAAGGTGTCCTGGTTTTCCCAAATTAAAATATGGTCACCCTACCTAAATCATAAGCTGGATTTTGTACTATTGTCTCTAACCCTTTAATGTTCTGCTTGACTTCTTGCTAGAGCACATTTGAGTTACTGTATCTTATTTATAGAAGGTGGTTATCTCTAACATTTTGTTGTCTTAACTCGAAATATCAATACTTCAAAGCCATACCACAAGAAATTAACTGGATGAAATTGTTTACAATGTCACAAAGTTAGCACAAACACACACACACACGTATGTATGTCTGCTAACTTTGTGGTTTGCGTTCTGATTTTACCATAAAATGTCATCTCAACCATTTGAAAAAGTGCATATAAAAAACTGGGGGGTCTTTAAAAACACTGTATTATTGTCCCATAACAGGAAAAATTAATTGCTTCTGTCTTGGTGAGGACATTAAAGTGTTAATTGACTAGAGACTAAAACAATGGCACAGTTAACTAGGGAAAATGACCACAGGATGGAAGAGCTCACCTCTGGCCGGAAATGCCTGAGCCTTCCTCAGCCTCCAGGTCCATCTCCAGCTGGTTCACTGCAGCCTGCTGTGCTCCCAGAGTAGCTGCCAGACCGAGCAGCACTTCTTCCACAGTCGTGAGCCTGTGAGAGCGAAAGAAAGTAGCATGATGAGAATCCTTTCACAACTGGAGTACAGTTGGCAGCTGTATGTGTAGGAGACTACATTTATAGAGCTGCTGGTGCACAAACTTAGAAACTCAGAGACAGTGCAGACCAAGAGCATAAACAGTCATGATGAAGCACATGAGCCAGGCTGCAAAGCATCATCATAAAGAAATTCACTAACACTTTCTACGAAGCCTACATTTATAAGTCATTATAAATGTGTTTATAACTTTTTATAACTTGGTAATAATGCTTTGTAAGCATACTTATAAACTCTAATAATGCATCATGAGCCTGTAATTATACATTATAACTCTGGGATTGATGACTTAAAAACATTATAAAATTAATATTATAAAATTAATATTATAATTCATTATAATATTTAAATATTATATAAGTTCAAATACTTATATACAAATGAGTAATACATGCTGATGTTTGATCATATTATGACTAATGTATGTATAGTCTGCTACTGCCAAAATCCACCAGAAAGAGTCCAGTTTATAATTTCACATTTGCTTGACATAATAATTCAGGAAATCTGAGTGAACCTAACAGACAAGTGTGTAAAATGTTATAATTGTATCTTCATTAGTTCTGACTTACAGTGTATCACAAAAGTGAGAAATGTATCACATTTCTGCAGATATGTAAGTTTATCTTTTCATGGGAAAACACTGACAAAATGACACTTTGACACAATGAAAATTAGTCTGTGTGCAGCTTATATAACAGTGTAAATTTATTCTTCCTTCAAAATAACTCAACATACAGCCATTAATGTCTAAACCACTGGCAACAAAAGAGAGTACACCCCTAAATGTCTAAATTGAGCACTGCTTGTCATTTTTCCTCCAAAATGTCATGTGACTTGTTAGTGTTACTAGGTTTCAGGTGTGCACAGGGAGCAGGTGTGTTCAGTTTTGTAGCACAGCTCTCACACACTCTCATACTGGTCACTGAAAGATCCAACATGGCACCTCATGGCAAAGAACTCTCTGAGAATCTTAAAAGACAAATTATTGCACTACATGAAGATGGCAAGGCTACAAGAAGATTGCCAACACCCTGAAACTGAGCTGCAGCACAGTGCCCAAGATCATCCAGTGTTTTAAAAGAGCAAGGTCCACTCAGAACAGACTTCGCATTGGTCATCCAAAGAAGCTGAGTGCATGTGCTCAGCGTCATATCCAAATGCTGTCTTTGAAAAAAAGAGTGCTGTTAGCACTGTTAGATTGAAGAGGTGGGGGGTCAGCCTGTCTGTACTCAGACCATACGCCACACACTACATCAAATTGGTCTGCATGGCTGTCACCACAGAAGGAAGCCTCTTCTGAAGTCTGTACACAAGAGAGCCCACAAACAGTTTGATGAAGACATGTCAACAAAGGACATGGATTACTGGAACCATGCCCTATGGTCTGATGAGACCAAGGTTAATTTGTTTGGTTCAGATGGTCTCAAGCATGTGTGGCGGAAAAAAGGTGAGGAGTACAAAGGTAAGTGTGTCATGCCTACAGTCAAGCATGGTGGTGGGAATGCCATGGTCTGGGGCTGCATGAGTGCAGCAGGTGTTGGGAAGTCACATTTCATTGAGGGACACATGAACTCCAATATGTACTGTGAAATAATGAAGCAGAGCATGATCCCCTCCCTCCGGAAACTGGGTTGCAGGGCAGTGTTCCAGCATGATAATGACCCCAAACACACCTCTAAGATGACCACTGCTTTACTGAAGAGGCTGAGGGTAAAGGTGATGCATGTCTCCAGACCTAAACCCAATAGAACATCTTTGGGCCATCCTCAAGGTGGAGGAGCGCAAAGTCTCAAATATCCACCATCTCCGTGATGTCGTCATGGAGGAGTGGAAAAGCATTCCAGTGGCAACCTGTGAAGCTCTGGTAAACTCCATGCCCAGGAGAGTTAAGGCAGTTCTGGAAAATAATGGTGGCCACACAAAATACTGACACTTCAGGAACTTCACTAAGGGGTGTACTCACTTTTGTTGCCAGTGATTTAGACATTAATGGCTGTATATTGAGTTATTTTGAGGGAAGAATAAATGTACACTGTTATATAAGCTGCACACAGACGACTTTTCATTGTGTCAAAGTGTCATTTTGTCAGTGTTGTCCCATGAAATGATAAACTTACATATCTGCAGAAATGTGAGGTGTGTACTCACTTTTGCGATACACTGTATAAAGGTCATTAAAAAGTGTGAATGATCTTAAAAAGAGTGTAACAAATTGTAATAAATTGTTACTTTTGAGTCTTTCACAAATAAAAATAGCAGATCCAGAGATGGATGTTTCACAATATCATAGCTTGTTCTAAATGGTCTAAATAGATCAGCCACTGGTCTGAAGGTGAAGATTTAAGGTCTATCCTTAAATACCAACAAGACAAAGCAACTGATCCCAGGAGAAGAAGGGGGCAGCATACACCACTACACATAGGTGAGGCAGAGGTGGAGAACCCCCTGACATTTACACTCTCAGGGATCAGCAGCATATTCGCATACTGGTCATAATGTTTTGGCTCACTGGTGTCAGCAGGGCACACTGTTGTACACTACACAGTGGAAATAATAGGTACCGATGCTGGATCCCTTCCAGAGTCAGTTCATTGAGCTCCAGCTCCCCCGGCTTCAAACGTTCAGTATCTTCCAACAAACTGCTGTCAAACTCCATGCACAGAGGCACATCTGCTCTAGACCTGAATACAGACATGAGAGTAAACATTTGTAGACAGAGTCTCCATTTAACACTACATTATTATATGGTCAGGGATGTTATTTACTACTTTACTACCATTTTAAAAACTTTTCAATGCTTGTACACATGCTTATGGATATCTTGAATGACTATCAACCCATAAAACGGTGAAATAAGACAACCCCTTGACTTTTTCTGACTTATGTCTAAAAACATAAGATTATACAAGCTGTTTTACATAAAACAAGCACTAACAGTAACACAGATGTAATTCTCTAGAATGTTATTGGCTGCAGGATTCACAAAACTGTATATTATCTCACAGGTGCTGCAATGGTTCAAATGAAGTGGAGGAGTCGGAAAACCCTGAGATAGCACAAGACGGAATCTCTAGCCGAGAGACTGTGACGATGACGACAGAACTCATTTCTCATTTGCTAGAATCTCTCCTGACCATCTCAGGAAAGAGGTGGGGCAGACAGTTCCTCATTAGCATTTATAGAACCTCAGACTGAAAATTATTTAATGTACCTGCAAACATTTATAACTTGTTTTTGCACAATAGCCTAAAAACGTTAAATATGATACATTTTTTAAAATGGGCTCCTCAGTCCAATCTTAGAAGTCTGGACATGGTCTTAATACATGTGACTGGTAGTTTTTAGGGCTTATACGGAAAGATAATGTTTATTCATGTTGTAGCAGTGTAGAGGAAGAAGACAAACCTAAAGCCATATCAACACTATTAATAGAGAACAAAAGAAAAGCACCACCTCAGCACCACCACATCCTGACTGAACTGGCTGCAAACCTCTGTGACCTGATTGTTGCATAGTCCTGGCCAACACATATTAATCCTCTGGACTCTGAAAGTATTTCAGACACTCTGATGTAGTCTGACATGGCTTCACTTTTTACTAATTACACACATCTAAAATTATTTTTTCCCAAAGTGTTACACAGGCTTTAGTTCAGCACAAACTCAGCAACAACAGAGTCAGAACAGTAAGAGTGTCATAAATCTATATTCTGATTAAATCTGCTCTAAACTTAGACTTTACAAAAAAACTGTTTTCAGATGTGCTGATATATTTTTTCTAGTCAAAACTTTTGAGCTCAGAACTGAATAAACAGAGGTGTTGGCCACACACTGCTCATTACAGTTTTTAGACATTGTATATAGTTTTTTTTATAAAGCTTAACTAATGTGAGGTGACACTCCGTTTTCCTCAGCCACTAACCCTACATTGAATATTCATGAGATAGGTGTGAACACTCAAGGTGAGAGGTCTTTATTTGATGGGGGTTTTCACACATTCCATGGTTGCTAATCCACCAACAGAATGTCTGGAATTACCATGTCATTATCATATGAATGACGGATAGTGTGAGTGGGAGGAAATAAAGTGCAGCACTGTGAAAATCGGGCTGACAAACATGTCTCTAAAAAATAGCGACCTCCCAGAAACTCCTGTAGTTGTTTTAATGTCCGGATGCAGGAGAAGGAAATGTGTAAAGACTGAGCAGACATTTAAAATGTTAAAGGCAGATGTTTATGAATGAATGAATCCAATCTGAGTAGGGCTTTACAGAGCAAAATACAATGATTTAGTCATGTTAGCCTTGTGATTAAGGAAAGCTTACAATAGGCTTTACTCTTTATTAGGACTGCCCATTTTACATTAAAGTGGACAATTCTGGTGAAATACACCTGACATGCATTCAATCATTTATTTATTTTTTTTTTTTTACCCAATTTTCTCACCAATGTATTAGTAGCCAATCAACCCGACCTTCCATTAGGACTCTCCCAATCACTTAACAATCTGATGCATGTGAAGTCAGGCTTCGCCTGTTTTTGAATTGCTGCTGATAGTCTCTTGGCAGCAAACACACTTGGAGGAAAGCACAGGATCACTCAGCTCTAACAGATCAGCTGGCAGATGCCTGAGCCTGCAGACAGAGATGGGGAGAGAGCACCATCTACCCACTCATAGAGTGTGTAGCTGCTGATGGCAAGCAGCTTGACCAGGATTCAAACTTGTGATCCTCTGATCATAGTGTCAGTGACTTAGTCTGCTGAGCCACACGGGGCCCAGTCAGAGCAGACATTTATTAGACTTTGGGAATGTTTCCATAAGACATATGTGTACTGTGGACCCGTATGAACATAATTTTTTTAATTAATTAAAAAATTTAATTTTAAATTTTCTTCTAGCTTCATCTCTGTAAGTGGCTTTGCTGTTGTTGTTGTTGTTGAATGTATTATTTTAATTTAATTTATGTTTTATTATCATGTTCATTTTACACAACATGTTCGCTTTGTTTTAAATGCTGAGACTTCATACATGCAATAATACTGCTGATATCAGTACTGACTGATGAATATTCCGTCTTAATGATCACATTTCCTAAACTCATCTGAACAGTTATTCGATTGCTGTTTAAAGTATCATAACATTCCTGAAATTAATTTGCTTAAATTAGACTAATTATTAAATAAAATTATTTAAATAGACATTCACTGCTGCTTTCACAGATTCTCTCTTAATGTGGATAAACCAAAATTTGATTAGGTAAATGATCTACTGGCTGGGTCCTAATCTCATTTCAGACAGCCACAATCACTTATGAAACAGAACAATGCACTGAACGAACCCCAATTTTAAACCATGCCTAAACAGAGGAGCTCAGCATACAGTAAACAGCTCTACCTGTTCTGCTGAATAAAGTTTTCATACTCTCTGTGTGGCTCGATGGCTTTTAAGGCACTAGCCATCTCATTGTGGACAGTGACCACATCATTCTGGAGCATACTGGACAGGTCAAAATACTCCTGCAGGATCTCCTTCCTGGGGGGCGAGACAAACACACAGTCACTCTCACATACTTTCCCTTCCCTGTAACCAAACAGTGGGACACACTGATAAAAAGAAAGCAGAAGTTTTGAACAGTAACCATGGGAAATTTCAAGCTAATAACAGTCCAAATGGTCTGAAGTACTTCCTCTTTGTTAAAGAGCTCACACCACTCAGAAATAACACTGCATCCCTGATGAGATATTGTGAAATGGGAATATTGGTTGAGTCATCTGGTCAGAATTCTGCTGAAAAGCCCACACGTCTTTACATCAACCTCAAGCCCAACTAAAGTGCTGATTGTGTACTAACGTACTCACAAGCCAAAGTTTTCAGTCTTGTGGGAACTGAGAAATTAAAAAGAGGAAGTGCTTTACTCACAGCACAAGTACCATCTCCTCCTGCAGCGTCTGTAGAGCTCCCAGCAGTGCCGGCTGGCTCTGGCCGTAATGCTGTTGGTGATGCACCTGAGCTGCCTTCACGGACAGCACATACTCATTGTGGTGCTCGTGAAGCTTCAGTGTAGCTTTGATGTAGCGCTCCTTCGCTTTCTCGCGGTCCTTATCTGCACAAAGTGACTCAGTTATTGAATGAAACTAATGCAGCATCTGCTTAAAAAATGCTGTGTATCTTCAAGTGTTGTAATAACACAATAACAACAATAATACGTCTTTATTATTTGTAATATTGCACTTCTGTGGAGAAATGTACCGAAATGACACCAAACAAAATGAAAAATGTAGCCAAAGATTAAATACAGAACTTTTCATTTTCATTTATATAAATGATTATAAAATTAGTAACTAAACTAAGTCTTGTAGTTAGTCAAGAATGAATATCTTTATTTTAATAAGCTGGTTTGACATCATCAGGTTTAATAACATGAGTTTAACTGATTATTATTTTTATATTTGTATATAAAACAAATGTTAGAAAAATTACAAGACGATAATACAGTTGCAAGAAAAATTATGTGAAACCTTTAAGATTACTTGAATTTCTGCATACATTGGTAATTAAATGTGTTCTGGGCTGCGTTTCCCGAAAGCGATTGAACTTAGCGATTTACGAACAACTTTAAGAACGACGTAACTTTAAGAACGCGATTTTTCCGACTGTTTCCCAAAAGCCTTCTAATCTTACAAACTTACGAAGGAGTCCCTGACTGGGACACTCCAGAATGTGTATTTTTATTCTGTTGAAGTCATTTTGTTGTTGGTTTACTTCTATGTTTTGGGTCGTTGTCCTGTTGCATCACCCATTTGGTTGAGAGTATGCTGTGTGCGACTGGCTGCCGCTTCTCGCCAGTGTGTGTGGTTTAGTGTGTGTAAATGGACTGTGTCAAATTGTAAATTGGGTATCTAGAAAGGCTCTATATAAGAGTAACGTAATAAAATAAATAAATAATAATCCTCTGTTGGGAATTCATTTTTCCACTGATGACAGCAATCTGTCCAGGCCCTGAGGCAGCAAAGCAGCCCCAAACCATGATGCCCCCCCCATCATATTTCACAGTTGAGATGAGGTTTTGATGTTGGTTTGGTGTGCTGTGCCTTTTTTCATCCACAAATAGCATTGTGTGTAAATTCCAAACAACTTAATTTTGGTTTCACAGACAAATTCTGTCCACAGAATATTTTCCAGCATTGCTGTGGAACATCCAGGTGCTCTTTTGCAAACTTCAAATGTGCAGCAATGGTTTTTTTTGGACAGTGGCTGCCTCTGTGGTGTCCTTCCATGAACTCCATTCTTGTTTATTTTTTACTTATTGTATATGTCAACAAAAATGTTAGCCTGTGCCTGAAATTTCTGTGTCTTTAGCTGACACTCTACGATTCTTCATCACCTCACTGAACATTCTGCACTGTGCTCTTGTAGTCATCTTTACAAGACCACGCCTTGTTGCAACAGTGCTGAACTGTCTCCATTTGTAGACAGTCTGTCTTACTGTGGACTTCAAGGCTTTTAGAGGTAATTTTGAAACCCTTTCTAGCTTCTTGCAGTTCAACAATTCTTAAACATATGTCTTCTGAGAGCTCATCAGGCAATGCTTCTTGAGAACAGTAAACTCAAAACTGGTGTGTTTTTATAGGGCAGGTCAGCTTTAACCAACACATCCAATCTCATCACACTGACTGGCTCCAGGTTGGCTGACTACTGGCTCCAATTTGCTCTTGTCATTAGCCTAAGGGTTCCCATACGTTTTCCACCCTGCACTGTAAATGTTTACATGTTGTGTTCAATAAAAATATGAAAAAAGATTATTTTGTCTGGTATTAGTTTAGGCAGGCTGTTTTTGTTTTTTGTTGTGACTAGTGCTGGGCGATAAAATGATATACATTTTTTTCACAATAATTTTTTACTCGATGACAATGATAAGCCAGCTGACAGCAATCATTGTAAGTTTCAACAATAAAGCGGCGACTGTAAACGTCTTTCTCGTCCATCCTTTCAACGCGTCCAGACGGACACTACAATATTATATTCTGGCAGTAAACAATTTAATATTTTAAATAGTAACATTCCATATATTTAGTCTGATGTTTTTAGAAAGATGTTGTTTAAAACTATGACAGTGTTAGAAAATTTAATATCGTGATAATTATCGAGATTCATCATTATAGAAAAAATTGTGATAAAATTTTTGGCCATATCGCCCAGCTCTAGTTGTGACTTATTTAATGACCAATTTATGCAGAAATCCCATTAATCCCAAAGGGTTCTCATACTATTTCTTGCAACTGAATATGAATATTCATGAAGATGCATGGTATATTATTACTAATATTTAATTAAAAAATGAAACTGAAAACATGAACCTAAATGATGCAAACATCTAAAATGAATGATGTAAGTCACATGGATGTTGTGTGTGTTTAATGTGAGTGTCATTGGCTACAGACACTGAAACACTTCACATTTCTCCTGGTAATTGTGAGACGCTCCCTAACACTGCAACAGGGAGCACAAACACAAAGCTAAGTGGCTGTATTCTGGCTTCATCATAAGTGTAGTTTGGTAAATGTTGTGTTTGTAGTTTGTTGTCTTCTTCCATTTCAGCACCAAACTGTAACTGTACTGGTGAAGCTGTGTTTTGTTGGCGAGTCAAACTAAAATCCAATATTAAAATAACTTTACAGCAGTAAAGCTCACTCCATAGACAGGAACTTGAAAAGGCTGACGGTTTCATTAAAAATGTCATTGTTCAGTATAAATAATTATTTTCACTTATTCTCTAATTATTATGGTCATTTTCGAGCAAATAATTTCAGTTGTGCTATTGCTGTGTGCATTTCTTAAAAAATCATAACAGAACTACAGTATTGTGAGGTGAACAGGATTACTTGATTATTATAGATCTCAGCTAAACATGATGGCACAGAGGAGTTGAGAAAGTTGGCATGGGGAAAGTCTATTTAGTATTTAAGCATTCTGTTTGCTCATATATTCATGATGTCATCAATTCATGCCAAACTGAGCACATTTACATGAAAACAACTAACTAGACAGAACCTGCATGTTGTACAAGACCCTTACACTATGATTACAAACCTCATCTAAAACAAAGCTCTCAGGCTGAGAGTGAGTCATTACGTGTAGCGCACTGAAGGCTAAGGGCCTGCTTACTCATACCGCTGCTGCACTGTTCACTCTGAACAAAGACAGTTCCTCTGATTGTTAGTGAAAGGCTCAGGGAGTTCAGCGGCTGGCAGGTGGAGTGGAAGCGGAGGAGGCTGAGACTGTTTAAGGAACTGAAAGGAGGCTGGGCGTCCTACCTTTACTGGCCTCCTGGTATTTCCTCTTGGCCAGGCCTGCATCCCTCACAAGCTGCCTATAACTGGACTTCAGGCGGTCCAGCTCGGTTTGGGTCACCTAACCTTCCAAAACAGGGCGAGAGGAGAGAACTAATCAGACAGAAGTATAGCAACACTGCACAGCAGCCAGTGAGATACACACAGTAATGAGGAAGGTGTGTGTGTCAATGGGAAAGAGAAAACCAGGACAAACAGAGAAAATCAAGTAATAACACTAACAAAACCTGCAGCTCTCACCAGCTTCTGTTTTGCTCACCGTTTTTTTTTTGTGTGTGTGCCAAAAATCTTATTTATATCTCCCTCCTAGCTTAAGTATACAGTGGTGCTTGAAAGTTTGTTAGCCCTTTAAAATGTTCTATATTTCTGCATAAATTTGACCTAAAACATCATCAGATTGTCCCTAAAAGTAGACAAAGAGAACCCAGTTAAACAAATGAGACACAAATATTAGACTTGCTCATTTATTTATTGAGGAAAATGATCCAATATGACATATTTGTGAGAGACAAAAGTCTGTGACCCTTAAGATCTGCACAACTGCAATAACTAAACGTTTGTGGTAACTAATGACCAGTCGTGCAATCAGCTTGAAGGAATCCATGAAAACTGCTTGTTTCAGGTTCTTCCACAACATCTCTATAGGATTAAGGTCAGGACTCTTCTTTATTCTTTGGTAAAGGACTTGTGTGCTTAGGTTCATTGTCTTGCTGTATGACCCACATTCTTTTGACTTTCAGCTCATCCAGAATTTAGAATCTCAAATTGTTAGATTAGAACTATTGAAACAGTATCAACATTACAACAAAAAGGCTTGAAATGTGACTTTACATGTAAAATACACAGTCATATCAGAATATTATCACCACCAGTCTAACAGTGGGAATTCACAGGTCCAGACATAGCAGTGTTCACTCAGTGGTGATCACTGACACTTTACTCATTGCTCCTGTGTTCATTATAGAGGTTAACGTTGACTGTCCTGTTCCTGGCACTTCATGTATGACCTTCAACACACCTTCTATCACCCTTCAGTACCCTGTTATGCTCTTTTGAGAACCAGTCAAACTCCATCTTTTGTCAATGACGATGGTTTTACACTCAGCTACAACTAACTAGTGTGCTCACTTATTCATACCTGCAGTAAACCTCGTCACATGCCATGTGTGACGTCACGAGCAGAGTTCATTCTATATGACATCAATGTATTTATGACACTTTACCATTTTGAATTTAATCATGAACTTTTTCATGATGTTCTTATTTTTGGAGACGCACTAATATTTTAATTCTTTTTAAATATAAATTTAATTTTTGCTGCAAAAAAATGAATGGAGCTATACTGTAATGGAAACCTTTTACTTGTGAACTTCATTAACTTCATAATTAATCAGGTTTCTGACTCTATATGAGATACTGATGTCTATAAAAGTGGAAACAAGTACACTGCACAGTTAAAGGCAGCAAAAGCCCTCTGACTGTATTTTTGGCGATTTTATAGGTCACATTTTAAGAAACCACCTCAGTGTGTCTATTTCAGAACACCTTAAAGTTCACTGTGGTTTGAAGCAAGTGTGTGATTACAGGCCTTCAGCCATGAACCTCAACTGACAGCTCTACACTTCTATTGTATCTGTTAGCTACTTTGTGAATCTGTGTAAAATAAAATAAGATAAAAGCCAGAAGACTCTTAGTCGTGAAGAAATGCTCGACTTCATAGTGAGATCTGTCTTTAGCTCAAATAAGCACCAATACTTTACTAAATCTGAGCACAATGTGAAATTTTACTGAGATCTTTACTAAAACTCAAGATGAGACATGTTTCTCAAAAAAGTATCTGAGTAGCAGGAGCCTTGTGACAAAGTCTCATTCATCTCTCAATTCAACCTCATTCTGATCAAGTGCTATACTGATAAGGAGAATATTAAGTAAATGTGATTTTTTGATTAAAAACATCACTTTAAATCTGCAGCCGTGTACATTCTTGTTCACTTACAGCAATGCTGACTGAGTTGAAGCATGTAATGAAACCCACAAATGGCAAGTCTTCCTGGAACCTTGTTTCCTGTGCAAGTTAAGTGCATCACCACAGTGACCACACTATGTTACACATGGGCAGCACTGTTGGATGATAGTTTCCAATCAACCCAGGGTGCAAATTACAGGGGGTATTGGGGGGGGGGGGTCAGACCCCCTCAATTAAGACTTCAACCCCCCCCCCTCCAAAGGGGTAAAAACAATAGTTTGAGGGGGTCAAAACATTTAAATTATACTTCTTACATATAATGTTAAATACTACAAAAACAATGCAGTATCTATGCTTGGAAGAATATTGTGATACGATTTCAAGCACCCCTAAAGGTTTATCATACCATTCCATGTTAATAACCATTCCTCTCATTTGTCTGCCTGGCTTGCGTCTTCGTTAAGGTGCACAAGCTGCTCAAGCTACAGCATTACATGTAAGTAGCTTGCTATATACAGTGGTAACCCTACTTACGAGCATCCCTACTAACGAGTATTCCAGGTAACGAGTCGAGATCTCGGAATATTTTTGTTCCAGGTAACGAGTAATATTCTAGCTAATGAGTAGCGTAAATTTCTTCAACTATGCCAAACCGCTAGGGGCGCTATGGTCGTAGCATCTCCTAGATGCTAGCGTAGAAGAGGTCAGTCAATACCTTTGACCGCTGTCCAGTAAAAGTGCCTGTTGAAAGCGACGCTAAGGTAGCAAAAGGTAGTGAACAAGAAAGTTAGATACATTTTACTTTTACTTTTCATATGATAAGTGTAACCATGCCATACACGTACACCCGTCCTCCTTAGCCGCCAGCCTAAACGAGCACCGTCGTCGTCTCGTTTATGTTTTAAAAACCCATATAAACACATTATTTAGCATATTAAAGTATACTGTATATTGGCCGGCTGACACGGATTAATCAGTTTTACATGTATTCTTATGGGGAAAATGCATTCCAGCTAACGAGCTCAGCTCCTGCACGGATTAAACTCGTAAGTAGGGTTACCACTGCACTTAGCTTTCTTAAATAAGCACTTTAAACACACTTTTCCTTACATAAATAACACATGAATTTTCTATCCCACCTTAAATGCTGCTAATTTACCATTCCACCTTAAATGCCGCTGTGGTGGTAATATTTTGCCGTTTTTAAGGTGGAACAGAATATTCAAATGGGAATCCATGTTCTGTTTTATATGGACTGTTTGTGATTTAATGTGTTTTAATGCAGGGAAACTTAAGGTGGAACGGAAATGTGTTTTAAGGTGGAAGGGAAATGTGAACAAGAAACTAAAAGCTTCATACGCTGCAGTAGAGCTTGTGAGGAATTAGTTACTCAGATGAGTAGTTTTACAGTAAACTTGTGTATATATACACACACGTGTGTGTCTTTTTTTGTTTGTTTTTTTGTTTTTTTACTGTGTGGGTTGATAGTTGAATGGTACTATGTGTTTGAAGTAACTGTTGATTGAAATGTTGTGACTGCTTTTTTGAACTTGGCATACATTTCATTTAGAGTCAACATGAGCAAGAGAAGAGGTGGTGATATGAGGCACTTTTTTGGTGCTAAATAAAATGTATGTTGAAACGTGATTGAATTAGGACACAGATGATAATACAGTCTTTACCAGCCTATGTTGTCTGTGCTGGCATACAGTACTGAGTGGTAATAAAGGTGAGTTTTACATGTACTTGTAATAAGGAAACAGAGGGAGGTCAGCAGGCAGGAGGAGATCAGAAAGAGTGTGCAAGCAGGAGGTCAGGAGGAGAGTGACCATTGTGGTCAATTTTTTAAGGTAAGACCTTTTATTAGGCTACGTTGAAAATTAACACTAGCCAAGCTTTTTAAAAGGCATTAGCCAAGCTATATAAATGCATTCCTACATCTCTCCATAATATTTAATATTGTAGTCTCAGAGTCAAAATAAGTGGATGAGATGTGACAAAAGCCTCATCTACAGGGATTTTCAGTTACATTGTTTTTATCTATTTATTTAGAATTAAATAACAAATGATTCCTGTAAGCCACTGTAAGCATTGTAAGACTTCAGTCTAGTGAAGCAAGTGCCTGCGCTGTACTGGTTTCCATTTATACCCTTGTTGAAGAAAAACTTCAATTATCTTCAAACCCCCCAATTATCATTGTATAATTCGCACCCTGAATCAACCAATGAGTGAAACAGTATTACAAAACCTCACTTAACCTGGTAGAGCTGACAAAATAAAAAGAAAGGTACTGAATCTAATTAACAAGACAAACATGGCATTATATAAACATCACAGGCCAAATTATTACATAATTATCACAATTATTGCACATAATTATTACACCGTCATTAGATTTCACAAAGATGTTAATTAGAAATGGATCAGTTGCCATGTGTTGTATTTAGACAATATAAAAAGCACAAAAACAAGTTTTAACTGTGTACTAATCATGTTTACAGCAATGATTGATTGTAACTTATAGGATCAGTGACAGTGAATATAATTTACTAAAGAAGAAAAACAGCTAATCAAATTAGCTACTGTAGGGTAGTATTTTAATAAAATAAAATAAGTAAAAGACAGACAATTATATCATTAAGAGGCAAGAAATGCAAGTCATGAACTCTTGACAAGACACATCTGTTAACTGAAAGCCATTCCAGGTGACTACCTCATAAAGCTGACTGAGAAAATGCCAAGAAAGCTGCATCTAAGCAAAAGGTGCCTACTGTGAAGAATGTAAATATAAACATATTCTGGTTTGTTTACTTGTTTGTTTACTAAATAATTACAGATGTGTTTACTCATAGTTTAGATGACTTTAGTATTAATCTACAATGTAGAACATTTTTACATCATGAAAAATCAATATGAATAGTTTTGAAAGTCACTTAGAACAGAAACAAGTTTCACAGCAGAACACTAATTTACATCTTCTTTGCATAAACAAATATAAATGCATAAATGTGTGTGTGTTCTAAAGTAGAAGCATTGGCACAGTTAACCTCACTTTAAAAAAGTCATTTTTAAATGTTCTCAATTTAAGTTTGACACTTTGCCAGTACAGGAAATGATTTCACTAAAAGGTACATAAAACTAACTGTAAATATGCAAGCATTATATAAACAAAGTGAGTATTTACATAAAACTGAAAAAGTGTAACAGAGGAGCTCAGAATAGTATCAGAAGATTTATTTTACAGCTGTGAAATAGGAAAATAGTGATACCAGTAAATATACTCCATAAAGCCCACTTAACTATCAAGTGGCATGAAACACTACTATAAATACAGTCTTCTGCAAAAGCTTACAAACCACGTTCTGCTGATTTTCTATGTAAGTTAACCTCTACAGGGAACAAATAAAATTTTATATGCACTTTTTTATTGAAAATGTAATGTGCAGATGTGCAGAAGTACATACAATGTCCAGCCATTAAATTATCTGTCTGATTCACTATCAGGGGCGTGCGGTCAGGGGAGGTCGTCATCATGACAAGAAAAAAAATAATAACATAAAATGAATATTAATATTTGTCCACTGATCTTTATGACTAATTTCGAACATTTTTATAGTCAAAATCGCTGAAATTGCATATTTCCTGTTCAAATACAAGGGTGAATCATGAGGTGCGGCAGCAACGAGCCGAGCCTCACCTCTGAATGCGCAATCCATCACAAACTGGGTTGATACATGCAGTTGGCGCGTGCCTGTTGCCGTATCACTGCATGTCGCCAATATAATGTTTGCATATACGTTTATATACCCTGATTTATACCCTGGCTAATGTTTTTAACCATTTACGCTTAATGTTTGTTAGTGACAGATTTAGTTTTGCTGATGGGACATAAAACCTCAGTGAAAAGGCACAGCGTGAGGCAGGGCAGTACTCCGCTGCAATGAAGGGGGGCGTACGTGAGCCAACGGGTGCTTGTTGCTGCTGTGTACATGGCTGTGTAATGCTGAATTGGTAACTAGATAAAGCTGACAGTAAGATCTTTCTTTTGATGACAGCTGTGTTAAAATTGTTTGGCAAGCATGCCATGACATTTTCAACCTTTAAAATCCCAGAAAGAACAGTAACCCCATGTCTGCTGAAATACGACACTATGTGATAAGCTAGTCAGCAGAAACACAAACACCATCTCAAGCTTAGAAAACAAAACACACCTTTAGGGGAAGAATTATTAAAACAGTACAACTCATGAAAGGAACCGTGCATGAAGAAAAATACAATTACTTACACAAACTAACAAAACATCAAGGCATGCTGGGAAGACTACTTTAACAGACAGATTCCCAGAATGCTCTACAAATAACTAATTACTGTAAAACTCTACATACTAGGGATGCACCGATACCGATACCAGCATCGGGTATCTGTCCGATACCACGTGCGTGTACTTGTACTCGTATTCATA
>BRDA01004636.1:17994-32493 GCA_036984385.1 Crenuchus spilurus
GAACAATGAAATGTATTTGTGACATATGTGTAATTTGTGGATTATCATTTACACATTTGTCAATAGTTTTGAGACTAATCTCTCTCCATACAGATTGAGCTGCTTGGCCCGAGTGCTCGACTCGTCTCCCTGTATATCTATCAAGTGACAAATCTTATAGCGAGGACGGATGATAGGCTGACGTCTATTTTTCAATGCCATGTGATCTACCCACACTACCTTTGAGATCGACCGGTAGATCGCGATCGACGTATTGGGCACCCCTGCTTTAGAGTGTTTATTTGAGAACAATTCCAAAAAGTCTGAGGCCATACTAATATACAGTACCAGTCAAAACTGTCAGTAGTGTTTTAACATTTTAATATTTAAATAAACTAACAATATGAAAGCATTATTTTAGAGGTCCTGTGTGTTATGTGCCTTTGAAAGTAAAAAGGCAGCCGACTCTGTATTGACAACACCACTGACAGATACTGCTCCAGAAAATAAAATGATGTATAAAACAGATGTAAAACAGACGTGTGTTGCTGTTGTGATATATGTTACTTAATGATATTGAATATGACTTCAGCATTTTTGCCCCCAGTTTACCACCACAATGGTAAAATGACCCAGCTGCAAGCTTATATAACCTGTTAACTACATTATCCTCAGGGCTGCAGGGCAAAACTATAAAAGCAACATCTAGGCCTACATTTGCAGTTAAATGTTTTGCTGAACTACTCATTTAAGTGCAAAACACAGACCAGCAACAAAACCTCCATCACAGAGTCTGAGATTATTAAAAAAATGAGAAAACCTACTGTTCTACTGAGATTTCCAGTTACGTATCATATTCTTTACAAATCAAGATTTCAAGACTTTCACAGTTTGACGACATGAATCTTCTTCAGACTCCACAACACAGGCAATGTCTCTGTGACACTGTGATTAAAGCTGAAAATGAAGACAAACGTACAGACGCTCTCTCATGTTTGTACACACCTGCCTATAGCGGCTACACCCTGACTCGAGCGCAGGGCTGCGATCGATCTGCCGTCACAGCTATAGGATGTTCTTCTGCATAATTTAAACAGTTCACTTCACTGCAGAACCCAACTCATTCCAAGCACTGAACTTTTCTGACAGCGTGGCTTAACAGCTAGAGAAGAGAAGCTGGCAGTGACAGGCAGAGCTGCGAACTGCATACAAATCCAGTCCTGTGATAATTGTCTTATTTTTTTATTCATGAAGAGGCCTCTATGGTTGCACAACAGAGAAGCAAAATGGTAAAAAAAGAATAATCAATTAATAGGATCAACCACCATGATACAGTATCTTCAGGTTACTGATATGATTAAACTTAGAGGTATGCAGAGGTGCTTGAAAGTTTTGATCCGTTCAGAAGTTATTTTATATTTCTGCATAAATATGAACCATCACCAGCAGTACATAAACAGAACCCAAATACACAGGCAAAATTAGACAAAGGTGTCAATCAATGAGATGAGACGTATGAGTGGGTACTGTTATATTTAGAGATGAGGGGTATATCAAAGCCCCATCTTCAAAAGATACGTTTCTGAAAATGTATCATGGCATGAACAAAGGACATTTCTGAGGACCCCAGAAGTGGTCAAACTACAAAGTTCACTGCATGTGCAAAGGCACAGAAACATTTTGTGAGGCCACAAAGGAACACAGAGTAACTTCTAAGCATCTCACATTTGTTTCTCTCACATTTGGCTAATGTTAAAGAGTCCGCCAACAGGACAACACTGAATAACAATGGTGTGCATGGCAGGGTTACAAAGACAGAGAAAAATAACATTTCTGCCCATCAGCAGATTTCAAAAGATCGCACGAACAAGCAAGAAGTCTACTGTAAGAATGTTTTGGGGAGAATGTTTTGTTTCTGCATACAAACCTTTCTCCATCTATGAAACATGGTGGTGGTAGTATCATATATTAACTTGTTTGTTTGATTAAGAATGCATCACAGAAACATTTTCCTGATACATACAAGCTAATATATATGCGAGTTCTGTTCTGAGTGGACCCTGCTCTTTTAAAATGCTGGATGATCTTGGCCACTGTGCTGCAGCTCAGTTTCAGGGTGTTGGCCATCTTCATGTAGTGAAACAATTCATCTTTTAAGGTACTCAGAGTTCTTTGCCATGAGATGCCATGTTGGATCTTTCAGTGACCGGTATGAGAGAGTGTGAGAGCTGTACTACAAAACTGAACACACCGGCTCCCTATGCACACCTGAGACCTAGTAACACTAACGAGTCACATGAGATTTTGGAGGGAAATTGACAAAGTTCAATTTGGACATTTAGGGGTGTAGTCTCTTATGGGTGTACTCACTTTTGTTACCGGTGGTTTAGACATTAATGGCTGTATGTTGAGTTATTTTGAAGGAAGAATAAATGTACACTGTTATATAAGCTGCACACAGACGACTTTTCATTCGTGTCACAATACAACAATGTACAGTCCAGTGCAAAAGTTTGGACATCCCTCATCAAACGACGAATTCTGTTAATTTTCTAAAAAAAGTTCACCTCTACACAGAACAAACACAAATATTTCCTAATTTACTGAACTTTCTATATTCTGAATTTAACATGTTAGGAAAAATACAATATTCAATGTTCAATAACATTTGAACATCTGTTATTATACCCATCCCTGGCTCTAAGCAGCATGATAGCCATAAGAATGAACTGTCAAAGTGATTTAGACACACCTTTACACCAGGGAGAAGGGGGATCCAAATGAACAGATTGTAATGGAGTCCAATTAAACAATGCAGTTGACTAAACAGTGGTATGCTGCCATCTAAGCCCAGGGCCAGCTCCCCTAGGCTCAGGCCAAGGCAAATACTCCAAACCTGCCTGCGTGTCCACCTGTACAACCTGGCAATACATCCTCATTCATCACACCATGAACATCCTGTAACACGTGACAAATATCAAGCACTACTTCACTTCCATTTCTGCATTTTTCCACTTTCATTATAAACACATCTCTTCTCCAGTTCCCTTAATGACACAGAATTGCTGTTCTGGAGACGTTAGCATAAATCATTAACACAAGAACTGCTGCACCAAGCTTTCAGCATTTCTATAACCCTACCTTTCTTTTACCATTAATGTATGGTGTGTTTTTGTGTTCCATCTATCTACAGTAAGAATTTACTAGTGATAGTGAAAACTGAACAAGATGAAACATTTGGCCAAATTCTGTTTTTCATTTATATAAATCATTATAAAATCAGTAACTAAACATTTCCTTATGTAAGCCTTGTATTTAATCAGGAATTAATATCCATATTTTAATATCCACATTAAGTTATTAAAATATTGATATATTTTGATATTGATGAATTTGATATCATTAGGTTTAATAACAACTTGATTATTCTTTTATAATTTGTACATAAAAATGTTAGAAAAATTAAGCAAGACAATAATATGTGAATATGTATGAAGATGTGTGTGTGTGTTACATTATTACTAATATTTAATAAAATGATGAAAAAGTCTAAAATGAATGATGTAAGTCAGATGGATGTGTTGTGTGTTTAATGTGAGTGTCATTGGCTACAGACACTGGAACACTTCACATTTCTTCTGCTAATTGTGAGACGCTCCCTAACAAAAAGGTAACAGTTTCATTACAGCCTCATTATTCTGTATAAATTATTCAATTTTTTCAAACCCTGAAAGTGTATTTTTTCAGCTGAATAATTTAAGTTGCCAAATATATGGTGCATCCCTAGACTGAACCCATCTGTACTGAAGTATCAAAACTTCTGAGCCTGATATTTAATTATGAAAAACCAACCTTTTCTAAAAAAACAAAAAAAACTGTTTTCTTTAACCAGCCATTGTATTAGTTTTCATGAAAATGAAATGCTACAAAGTAAAACAAGGCATATAATTCTGAATTATATGAACATCCTGTTAGTCACAGGGATAATTCCAGGCTATTTTAAGACAATGGTCCACCAGGATATTTACAGTTTTCCACTTACCCCTACACTTAGGGTGCTTTCACACCTACATTGCTTGGTCCAGACTTTTGGACTTTTCAGTTTGGTCCGCACCAAAATAACAGGTGTGAAAGGGGCCACGAACCCCGGTTTGGACCAAAGGAGCAAAATTTGGTCTGACCAAAAGAGGTGGTCCCAGTCTGGAACCCACTGAACCTGAGCGAATCTGGTTTGCATGCAGCATGAAAACACTTTTATAGAAGGTTCGGACTTTCAGATCAAATACAGGGAGTTGACGCAGACGGTAATAACATTCAACAACAACAGAATAAGAAAAATAAGCAGGACAGCAGCAAAAATGAGCCGTGGTAGCACATGGAGTGAGGAGGAGACGACATGTTTAATATAATTTTGTTCTGATGAACATGTAAAGAGTCAGCTTAAAAATGCACAAAAAAGCTGAAACGTGCAGCTTATTTTCTGAAAGAGAAAGGAGATGACTGGATGACGGCGCATCCTAAACTATACTAGTGAAACTGCAACAGCGTATATAAAAGTATTTAAACATGTCAGACGCACGTCCTTCTACAAACCAATCAGTGTTGAGTGTAGAAAGATGCAGACCACGTAAGTGATGATGACAGTACGTGGGCGTGTCATAATAAAAGTCTTTTGTGCGCTCGTAAAAATGCAGTGTGAAAACAAACCTAACCGGTCCAAATATGTACAAAGTAACAAACACACAAACCTTGGTTCGGACCATGGTCTGTACTTTCAGGTATGAAAGCACCCTTAATTGTGTTTGGAGTCTAAATCTTGCTTTTATAGTTTACAGAACAGGAGTTCCAGGGTTAATACTACTAACAAATACTACAACTCAGTAGTCACCTAAATATCCCAATCATTACTGTCAAAAAGCATAAACAAATTCTCTTCTTAACCCCCTCAAAATGCATTGTAAATAAAGTGATCGTAAGGTCTCAGACTAGCCAATGTATTTTTAAAGCTCACAGTAAGTCATACTATCAAAGTGAACTTTACAACAAGGAGTGTACATCTGAACAACACTGTCTTTCTCCAGACTCCAATGTGCAAAATATACTGGACACAGTGCATTTCGACTATACATAACAGATATGAGAATAACGGTATAACAGTATTTAAATATGGTGACGGTATCTAAAAATTATGACGGTATTAGTCACATGATGTAATGCGGCAAATTTCAAAAAGAAGTCCATTAAAACTGGGACTTACACGTGCTTCACACGTCAGCAAAACACAGCGCCAGTGTGTGTGTTTGCGCTGCGATTCCCACTCTGATGATCATCCATCCATCCATCCATCCATCATCAACCGCTTATCCGGGGCCGGGATGATGATCATATTAAAGTTAATTTCAGTGTCTTAATTTTGTTTATTTATGTTAAGAGGGCACTCAGCTGCAGCCGCCGCCGCCGCCGCCGATAATACCACATACCGCGGTATTTTCTCAAACTCATACCAAGGTATGAAAAACACCAATACCGCCCAACCCTAGTGGGTATAAGCTCCTGCTGAGCCTGTTGGTCTTGCAGCGCATGCTGTGGTAGCGTTTGCTAGAGGTCAGAAGCCTGAACAGTCTATGGGCAGGATGACTATGTCCTAAACTGCACTGACTAGTCTGTGAGATGTTAAGATCTGCACGCAGTGTGAGCAAGCTTTGGTGATATATTTTAACAGCACTGACGAGGCTAATTTAGGTGACTATTGAGTTCTAGTGTTTGTTAACATGATTAGTGTCTCAGCCTTGTGTTCTTGTGTGCCATTCTGCTATTGTTGGATCTTAGTGCCACATTTGACACTGTTGATCATAACATTCTCACTCTTTGCCTTGAGCACACTGTAGGTCTTGGTGGAGATGTGCTTGACTGGTTTAAATCTTATCTTTGCCACCAAACATTTGCTGTCAGTGTTGGAAACTGTATGTCTCCAGTTTCTACCATCAAGTATGGGGTACCTCAAGGGTCAATATTAAGGCCGGCACTGTTTTCTTTATATCTTTTGCCTTTGGGTAGTATCATTAGGAAGTATAATGTCCTCTTCCACTGTTATGCTGATGATATTCAGCTTTATGTCCCACTTAAGCCCACTGAATTGTGCTCACTTAAATGCCTAAATGAGTGTCTGGGTGAGATTAAACTTTGGATGGCAAATAACTTTCTCCAACTGAATGACAATAAATCTGAGCTGTTGCTTTTAGGCCCTCCTAAGTCATGTGACTTGTTGCAAAAACATCTTGGTGCACTGTCAGAATATGTGAAACCCCAGGTCATGAACCTTGGTGTGATCTTTGACCCTGATTGTTTGATAAGCACATAAATTCTGTTGTTTAAAGCTCAGGTCCATTTCAAAAGTTAAACCATTTCTTAGTTCTCAGGATTTGGAGAAGGTTATACAT
Source organism: Crenuchus spilurus (assembly GCA_036984385.1). Taxonomy (NCBI): domain Eukaryota; kingdom Metazoa; phylum Chordata; class Actinopteri; order Characiformes; family Crenuchidae; genus Crenuchus; species Crenuchus spilurus. The sequence goes on from BRDA01004636.1 coordinate 24,414, forward strand.
GCCCTCATTTCATCTCGCCTGGATTACTGCAATGGACTTTACATTGGTGTCAGTAAATTTTAGCCTCCCTCCACTGGCTCCCTGTTTACTACAGGGTCAGGTTTAAAGTTGCTTTATTTGTTTTTAAGGCTCTGCATGGACTTGCACCAGTATACATCACTGATTTATTAAGGCCTCTTTCCCATTCCAGGTCATTGAGGTCTTTGGATCAGCTTAGTTGTTCCTCGGTCTCGGCTCAAGCTCAGGGGTGGCCGAGCCTTTGAGATTGCAGCACCTAGATTCTGGAACATTGGGACTGCCCCTCTGTTTCAGTCTTTAAAACTAAAGACTTATTTTTATCGTTTGGCTTGTCATGTGTGTGATTACTGATGTAGTGATGTGAATGTTTTATGTGTACAGCATGTTGGTGTTAAATGTGCTCTATAAATAAAAATTACTTCTAAACTAAAGAAGCAAAATTTCTCGACCAATTACCATGTGGGCCAAGTAAATATGACTTCTGACTGAACCATTCCTACTGTCTACATGTGACAGAACAAGAATGGCCTGTTTTCACTCTGGTGTCTGTTTATTTTCTCTTTCACTTTAAAAACAGTAACAGTAAGTACACATTACAGTCCTTTCATTTAATGTCACGAAACATAGGACACTTTCCGTTCCTCTTCATTGTGGTGCGACACTAAAGGGAGTGTTTCTCAATCCCAGTCTTGGGAACCTCATGCATTGCACATGTTTGTATTTTCTCCTGATGCAACACATCTTATTTAATTATGGAGCCATGCATGAGTCAGTCAGATGGTGCTTTACAGAGACATTTTCAGAAGGTTGTACACTGAACTATACGCAGCACATTATGTACATATGATTGAAAACGGTGTGTCTGTGGCACTGACCCTACACAGCTCCTGGTTGAGTAGGCTCCACTGCTCCCCGTAGGTCTTTTTCAGCTGCTGCTTGTCTCGGATGAGGAGTGTGAGTTTGCTGAGGGGACCCACCATCAGATCCTCAGAGTGCTTCCGGAAGATCCGGCTCAGGTTCTCCGTCTCATTCACCATCACGTTCCATGACTTTTCGTTTCGGAAGCAATTATTACAAAAGGTGTTAATGCTGTCCAGTCTAACATTTATCTGATGTTCATTTCACATTTACATGAATTACACATCGTTTTCATCATTACTCTGTTGAGAGGTGCTTTCACTACCTCAATATCCACGGAGCAGTGAGACAACCGTTGTTAGGTTTAAAGAAACTGAGTGATTCTGGAAGGAGTACACCTTGCCAGGGGCATTTTTAGACTATGTTGTACTGGGGCACACATGGGTACCTCTATGATTGCCAATCAGTTGTAGAGGCACAACTGTATATGTAGTAAAAAAGCCTGTTAAACACTAAATAGATTAAGTGGGTGTTACTCTGCCATGGCTGAGAAATGAAGAACAAATGAACACTGAAGACATTTTTATTAATGACATTCATTCAGTTTATGAGCACTTTCCTGAACAAACACAAACACAAACTGTGATGTTGCCTTTGCATCTTTAATTCATGATAAGTAGATAAAACAAGCTTAAAAATGAGTAGTTTACTATTTTGATATTTTGGTAGGTTTTAGGGTTAAAAGTGGCTATAAAATCTGCTATGAGTTATTATTACCATGTCTACTGCAATACATTAATAAATAAATAATAAACTGGCTCTGACTGAAAGCTGCTCAAGCTTTTGGCATGATGGGAAATGTAGTGCATGCAGTGAATTCTGTGTGGTGTGTCCTGTACTTCTGTTCAGCAATTGACTTATGTTACTTTAGTGGGGCACAGCAACACTGTACTAAATTGGGTCTAATGATGCCCCTGGCCCAACTGAGCAACGTTCACTTCAAGGACAGAGCAAAACTCATGGGAAAGCTTTCCTTTCCCATTCTGCACTTCTATCCTCTGACGAAATAGACTGCAACATGATTTATTGGCAGAAGAGTTCATGGGAATATTAGCAGTCACTAAAAAGTGATGATTTAAATAATCAGCCGTGCTTTTATAACCTTGGCTTGGAAGTCAAGCCCAAGGCTTTGGAGATCTACCAAATCAATATGCCTCTTGATTCAGCATCCTGAGTCAACCACCCAGAGGCCGCCAAGCGTAATCAGGCCAATAGAATACGTATTCTGAAACTCTAGCTTTTAACGTTGTCAGAAAATGACAGCAGTGATTTAGGCTCAGCCTTAATGTTTTAGCCTCTACGTTTATATGCATCTACAGAAAGACTTAATGAAGTCCAGCAGAGCTGAGTACCTTGTTGAGCTGGCTGATGTAGTCTAAGCCTCCTCCAGGCTGAGGGCCCTCCAACTTCTCCACCATAGCTGCCATCTGGTGTAGCTGCACTGAAAACTCCCGGTCACTCTTGGCCCTTTGGGTCATCCACTTTTTCATAACCTCCATCAGCCGCAGCTCAGAGTCCTGCAGACGGAGCAGAGCAGCATGGCCTTGGTGGCACCATAGATCCTCTCCAAAGCCCATTGTCAATACAAACAGCCTGCAGAAAGCACAGGAGACAGTGTTCCTCAGTGGTGGTCAAAACATACGTAAATGGAAACACTCCTTTCCTCAAACGTCAGTCAGTCGAGATCATCTTTACCTTCAGTTTGTTCAATTAATCAATGCATCAATTAAAGAGGCATGGATGCTACCAATCATGTAGCAGCCTCCTACTCCCTAACAGCTGAGGTTATTATTAGTTATACTCTACACCTTTAATGTTCTACTCGACATTCTGGTGGAGTCACTATCGTATCTGTATATGTACTAGCGTATTCTTCCATTAAGCAAGTCACGTTTGATTGAAACATTTTGGCTACAGAACCAATCAGATCAGCCTTTAATTTAACAGATTAGTCAGAGGTGCCTCACCAAAAAGGAACTGTTTGGTTATTTTAAAGACAGCGGTACGTTCATGCTTTTTGCTTCCTCCAGGGTCATTCAAGGCAAAAGAGGATGTTGTGCATAAACAGAACTTCCTTCATTACTGCACCAGCGTATCTGACAGAAAACACACCACTAAATTGTTCCAATTATGCAATCAAAGATTTTGGCCACTTGAGAAATAGCAGCTGGGGAAACACCGTTTCACAGCACTGTCACGTCTGTTAACTTACTGACAAAGACTTTACCGTTCAAAATGACTGACCACTTCCACCTACAGCGGCCCGAACTGCTCAACACCACAACCTATAAAGCATGTGCTTCTTCTATCCACACTGAACATCTTTCACTTCACAAAACTGCTGACGATTCTCCACACAAGTCGAAACGCTGTAAAATAATAAAACAAGTGAACAACTCTAATGTGATGGCTTCAGAGAAGTAAACGTCTCGGTCACGTTGTCCTACGTGGCTAAAATGAAGCACATGACCATTAAACAACAATCATTACTGAATAGTGCACATCCCCAAAAAAGGGAATTCGAGACTATAGCAGAACACAGTCTTAGGCATCAGGTCGTGTTTTCATAATCATGTGATAACCTTCTGGGAGGTAGCTTTTAGAGGCATTACATGCTTCCGACATCTGATCACCATCACTGTGAACTAATTCTAATTCCAGCTCTAGAAAACCTCGGAATGACTTCACAAAATCTTGTTTAAATGTATATACAGTACCAGTCAAAAGTTTAGACTTCTCATTCAGTTTTTTCTCTACACTGTAAATAAACACTGAAGTCATCCAGACTCTGAGTGAACACATAAGGAATCATGTAGTAAACTTAAAAGTGATAAACAAACCAAAACATGTTTTAGATTTTACTTCAAAGTAAACACACAACTGATGTCTCAAACACACTAAGAGGCAAGAAATGCAAGTCATTAACTCTTGACAAGACACAGCTGTTAACTGAAAGCCATTCCAGGTGACTACCTCATAAAGCTGACTGAGAAAATGCCAAGAAAGCTGCATCTAAGCAAGAGGTGCTACTGTGAAGAATGTCAAATATAAACATGTTCTGGTTTGTTTAACACTGTTTGTTTACTAAATAATTACAGATGTGTTTATTCATAGTTTAATGACTTTAGTATTAATCTACAATACAGAACATTTTTACATCATGAAACACCACTGAATGTCCAAAGTGTGTCCAAACTTTTGACTGGTACTGTACATCTCAGTATCTCACACAACATGAACAGACTGTTTCTGCTGCATAACCCAAAATAATAAGCACGTATGAATGTATAAAATTATTCATTTCAAATCAAGAATTTAAATGTGTTAAATGGAACTGTGATCAGGGTTGTTGTAGTTTTGTCAGTAAACATCAGAAAGAAACAGAAATACAGCAACAGTACAAAGGTGGAACCCCATAGACAGGCCCCTGGCTGGGCAAAGCCCCCTAATGGACAGAAGAAGCCCCCTGCTGGGCGGATGTGTAAGCCATGCTGAAATGCAATGATAACGTTTCTCATAAGAAAATAATTTTCTTTCATGAATATCCATCCATACATCCATGTTATCCACTTAATCCTGATCAGGATCATGGTTAGTCCCTTACCCCCTCACAGGGCAGGCATTACAGACTATCCTAGACAATCCCACACAGACGAAGGAAGAACATGGAAACTCCACCCAAATGTGGACTCAAACCCAAGGCTTCAGGTCTGAGAGGTGCCTTCCCTGTTTCATGAGTACTCGTTTGTTATTATTACTTAATATGTAATGCCAGTTATTGGTCTTGTGACCAGAAGATCACTGGTTCGATCCCCTTGAGCAAGGCACCTAACCCCTAACTGTGCAGGCACATGTCGTCACAGCCTAGTGTGTGTGTTCCACTGCAGGGATGGGTTACACGTGGAGGTCAAATTCTGTTGTGTAATCACTTTGACAAAGTTGAATCTACTCTAAAATATACAAAATATTTTTTTACATTTGAAATCACATCCATATATAAAATAAACCAATGAGCAGTGGATGAGAATTTTAATTTCCTTGAGAAAATATTTAACACACACAAAAAAACTCTTATTGTTCACTAAAACATAAATCTTTAGTTTACATTAATTATTTTTTTTAAATAAATAAATGGTCTTGCCCAGCTGGACTCTGCGCTTTTCTATTTATTTTGAATGACAAACTACTGCCCAGCCACAGGCTTCAGGTCTAACAGGACAATCTGGGTTACACTTCTAGAAAACGGGTGACTTTGCCTACACGGTTATAAAATAGAATATTTTCACGTGATAATCGATTTTTTTTCAAAGAAACTCCAGTATCGACATTACAGTATCGATCAGCCCACCTTTAGATGACTCTACTGTGTGTCTGGTGTTGTTTTACAGCTGGTACAGCAGCTGACCCTCCTAACTCTGCTCAGCTCACCTCCTCAGACGTCCTCCCGCAGTAAAGCGTCTCCTCACAGTGTCTGCAGGGCGCAGGAGTCCATTAAACCCGCCAGTAAACACGGTGCGAGCAGAGCGGCGCTGAGAGGCTGAGCAACCCGACACAAACCAGGAAGCGCGTCTGCAGGCCGCGCAGGTGCGACACAGCAGCTCCTCAACACTGACGGACCTCCAGCAGAGTCACGTGTTCAATAATGTCTCAGCTCGAGCTGACCAATCCGCTGTCATTTACTGAACTATAAACATAACGCGGATCTGAACAACTCGTCCTAAAGGTCTCTATAGAATCAATATTTGTTTAGGGTTGCCAGGTCACCATAAATCCTCCAGCTCAACGTGTGGCACAAAGCTGAAAACAGCCCCAAAACCAAAGCATTCAAATAAATCTTTTACTTCTTGTCTTTACTTTATATTTATGTTCTACTTTTAAAGCATATATTAATTATATTATTATTATTATTATTATTATTATTATTATTATTATTATTATTTCTTGAGAAAGAAAAAAATACACAGTTGTTTTTTTACATTTACCCTCCTTCCTCTCTGCTATATTTTCAGATCTCATTACATCTAATATTAGTCCACATAAGACATCTTCTTCAAATGCTCATCCTCCTCAGCTCTTTAACACCTGTTTTATTTAATGGCCCAGTTAAACACCCATTACATTATTTATTCACATTATGTTCTGTGATTATAGGAGCTTTTTGGAGGAACTGGCAAACGTTGAAAAATGCACCACCGCCTCCTCTGAAATTTACCCGCAACTGCATTTTCACAATAGCCCAATTTAGCGGAGTAACCGAATACCTGGCAACCCTGCGTAGGTGTGGGTGTGTGTGTCTTCTAAGGAGAGGCTGATCAATACTGAAATATCTATACATCTGATACTGAGATGTTTCTTATTAAAATCAGTCCTCAAGTGAAAATGTTTGATTCTCTGGAGCTCACATCTCCTCTCTGTGTCTTTCCGGTGTCTGTGATCACAACATTAAATAACATTTACATTTGATCTGAAAACATTACGTTCTGAAATTAAACACACAGAGTTCAGTATTTCAGTAATGTTATAGCCCATACTGACACTGACAGCTTTTCTGCTGATCACAATAACCACAGTAACCATAGCAATCATAATAACAATAATAATAAGAATAATAATAATTATCATTTTATTATGAATATACTAACTCCATTAATAACTATTATAATAGTTATTTTATTATTAAAAAGCATCCTAACATCCATTTGAAATAACTTGTGTGCTTTATTCCAAAACAAATATATTATACATAAACAAATACAAATATTTATAGAATACAAATAGTTTACAAGACTTCATATTGTTTGGAAATGGCCTTCTAACTCTTCCCAGAATTATAATCAGCAAAAATGACTTCTCTCAGATGATTCCTGATGGTTTTCCTCACTGGCATTGTGTTAACACACCTGAACGCTCCAGACCGGCAAACTGCCAAAAGTTCTGCTTTGATGGAGGTTTTATGGTCATACTTGCTGATGATCAATTAATAGAATAGAATGCCTTTATTGTCACTATACACATATACAATGAGTTTGAACAGCACTCTTCTTCAGTGCAAACATGAACGTAACATACAATACAGATAAACGGGGTAAAAAGGTGCGTGACTGTGACTAAGGGTATTTGATTAGCAGCACCTCACTGCTAATTACCCTGTTAATTCATATGCAGCAGTAAGGGTGTACTTCATTTTTCACAGAGCTTGTAATATTTTGGACTAGTGTTAATTTTTAATTAATTTGACTAGTTCATTTTTAAAACCTTAGGACCAAATGTTTATGTTCCTGATATGTAAAACCATAGAATTCTTAGAATGCTTAGTGGTTAGCACGTTCGCCTCTCTGCGCTGAGGTCTTGGGTTCAAGTCACCATCTGAGCGGAGTTTTCATGTTCTCCCCGTGTCTGCGTGGGTTTCCTCCGGAGACTCCGGTTTCCTCCCACAGTCCAAAAACATGGAGATCAGGTGGATTGGATACTCTAAAAATAACCCTGGTGTGTATGAATGTGTATGAATGTATATATTAATGAATGTATGTATGTATTTATCAGTGGCGGATGCTCTAAGACTGCAAGGAAAGCTCAGCTTCCCCTAAAATGTCAAAAAATAAGTGATCAATAATATACTGTTGTGTGTACATGTCATTGACTAAATATGCGCTACAACGCGCTCAACTTTTGTTCAGAATCAGCTTCTTATCACTGGTAACGACGTGGCTTTCCTCTCACTCATTCCTGCAGCTTCACAGTGCTTTAAACAGGGTGGACGCTCAGCGTCCACAGACTTCAATAGCGAAGCAAAGTGTGCAGCAAAACGAGACGAGTCATTGGATAATCGCCGGGCTTTGTTCCGCCCATCGGACGCTGGGCGTCTCTGGGGGTCTATGGGGCAGTGGGCTGGCCTCGGCTGACCCGAACGCTCAGCTTCTGCGTGATGATTGGATGATGTGTCTGAGGCGGAATCCCTTTTTGATTGACAGCTAAATCAGTGATCTTTTTGTGTAAACTTCCGTGGGAGTTTTTTAAAATTTCAATAGTGTTTATTGAGGTTGTTTATAGACTAATATCTCCTATTCTAGTGATTAATAGTGCTTATTGAGGATGTTTATGGACTAATATCTCCTATTCTAGTGATTAATAGTGTTTATTGAGG
>BRDA01004637.1:0-15203 GCA_036984385.1 Crenuchus spilurus
AAACTTCCAACCTGTCTTTCAAAGCTGTGTTTTGTTCTATTTCATTTAAGTCTGATAGCAGACAGCTTGGGTTAACAGATGTAGTTTTTTGTCTATGTTTTCTATTTTATTATTGAAGAAGTTCATAAAGGTGTCACTAGTAAGATTAGCTGGAATCGGAGTTTCAGTATCTGCGTGATTTTTTGTAAGATTTAATGTGGTTGATTATATCTGCGATCAATGCATTGGAGAGATGTAACACTAGCGACAGCATGTATGTAATATAGCTGTAACTGTACTGCCAGCTCATAGCCAGCGCACCGGCTGTACTGTTATGGTTTTTATAGATGAAAAATGAAGAAGAAAGATGAAAAATTGTGTATTTTATGACCCCATGTCGCCAACCAGTCATGTAGTGTGAACAGCACAGTGACCAACGACTCTAAAGGTGTGTAGTGTGAACCTGGCATAAAAGTCCTGCTATTCATTAAAAGTCCCATCCACAGACATTATTTAATAACATTCATCTCTGTAAAACCTCTGATTTTGTACTCTGGAAACTTCTAAAAAAAAAAAAAAAAAAAATTGAAATTTCTAACTGAAATAACTTGTTTGGAAACTTGGATAAAAATGCATAAAAATCAGTGTGACAGTTAGCTGGGCTGCTAGCTAATATGAACCTATATTACCTCCACTTGCATTCACTTCTAGCCTTAAAAACTCCCGAAATTACATTGACACTTCAAAAAACAAGACAAAATTGGTTTCTCCACAAAGCTACTCATAATGTTACTGGGGTGTTGTACATAATTTTAATGGTTTTAAATTGTTTTCTAGTTGTACTGGTTGTAGCCGACTTTCCAAATTTTTTTTTTCTACCTTCAATTGCCTATGCAGCTCCTGTTGAATCATGGGACATCACACTGTGCTGGAGTATCATACTTCAAAACGTTTCCCAAATCAGTAGATAATCCAGGAATTTTTCATGTACTGCTTGAAGAATATTGTGTATTTGGACACAATAGCCATTCTTATCTAGTGTTTTTGGCTATTGTGTATTATGGAAGTAAGCAAATTTGGACACCGAGTCACAGGGGTGGGAACCCAAGCAAAATTGACCAGACCTCCATCTCCCCACCTCTTCTAGTTCATATTGGAGGATGCCAAGTTAACCAATACGATATAATCTCTCCAGCTTGTCCTATATCTTCAGAGACATGCCTGAAAAACCTCAACTGGCTTCTGTCTATATGGTTGAGCAACAGCTCTACTCTGGGTCTTGAGTCCTAACTCCTCACCCTATCTCTAAGTTAGAGCCCAGACACCCTGCGAAGGATCTCACGCTCCTTCTTACCCTCACTCTTGAACACAACACAGAGATACTTAAACTCCTCTACTTGATGCAAGGACATCCTCCCGACCTGGAGAGAACATTCCATCTTTTTCCGGCTGAGTACCATGGCCTCAGATTCGGAAATGCTGATTCTCATCTCAGCCGCTTCCCACTCTGCCGCAAACTGGTCCAGTGAGAGTAGTTTCTGATGTAATTTGAAAATAACATTTGAGTTATTTTCCTGTGAATGAGAAGGTGCCATTTTACCAAAACAAAATGTTTTGTTCCAAAAGTGACAAAATATAATTGTGCCATGTTACAAAATAAAGTCCTTAGCAATGTTACTTACTAATAATGATTCAGATCAGTACTTTTATAAGACCGGTGGAGATGAATGCTTCAGACCAAAATCAAAAAAGATTTTCCACTGAAACAATTTTCCATTTTGTTTAGAGGTGAATGATCAACCAAAACATGTCCGGAGTCCAAGTGTTGCTTATTTACTATTTATTAGCTTATCTGTTATCTATTTATTAGCTTGAGGCTAATGTTGCTAACATACAACAGAACACAATAAACACCTAATTAGAATTAGGCCAGTTGTGATTGTCAAAATGCATCATGTCTCTTAATCCTCTGAAACTGCATTTAGATTTTAATTAATGTATCAAAAAGTAGTAAATGTGTTTTAAAGTCACTGTAAGATATATATATATATATATAAACTTTAGTCTTACTGTGTCCTGATGTCCAGTCTGAGAGACAGTTATTATCTGGGCTATTTAGGTGACTGTTGAGATTAAGTGTTGGTGAGCTCCATTTCTAAACTAAAGAAGCTTGCACTCCAAGAATGTCTTTGCTCATCTATTCAATCTGAGGTAGCTGGAAAAATATGCAAATATGATATTTGAGGTAAAGAGTTCCTTTAAGCCAGGTCTGCCATCAGTTGTTTTCTTTGCAGAATTCCAAGTAAATTTAATAGGCTCAGTTACTGTAGATTTTTAGAGGGACTGGTTTGTATTTTTGACCCAGTAGTTGTGCTAGACCAGCTGTGAATGATGAATGTGTTGACAGACTCCGTCTAGCCTCGATGAGTCAATTAGAAAGTCTCATTATTCATTTTAACACATGGATGAAATCTGCTGGCTGGATATTGTATCCCATAAGAAAATATTCAGCAAATTATACGTCAAGTACTTTCAAACTAGATCTCTCATTTAACTCAACCCTTTAAACTGATTTTGATACAGATTACTGATATTGGTGATCAAGGACGCTGATAACTATTTGGGGGTGATATTTGTTTACCATAAATTTGATACTTGTGTAAAAAAATGACACAAGTGCAACTTTTCCTCACATTAAAAGAACATAGGTTAATATTAGAGCATTACAGAAATAAAGATCTTTGAGCTTTAGACAGTAGCATGTGCATGTTTGAATGTACTAGTGATCTACATTTCTACCAGTCAAATGATGCTGTTGCTGGTACATGTGGTGGTTTTTGTCTGGTTTTTTTTTTTCTCCTCAAAATTGTCACCATCATAGATAACAAAAAATGCTTCTATTGGCATGGAAAATGAGTTAAAATGCCAATTCAGATACATGGAAAATGCTAAATATTAACTGATTATTGGTTTAAAATTTACATTTTTTTTTCCAAAATTTTCCCCTTCTCAATGTAGAAGTAGCCAATTAACCCATCCCATCCATTAGGACTCTCTCCATCACTTTGCACTGTCCCTGACTCTAGGAGGGTAAAGTCAAGCACAGGCCTCCTCCTTTGGGTGTGATACAGCCACCACCTCTTTTCAAACTACCGCTGATACACCATCACTGGGGAGCCACTATGTTTGGAGGAAAGTGCAGAATTCCCAGCTCCAATCAGTAGCCAGTGGACATTGCAATGTGTGAGTGATGGGGAAAGAGAGAGTGCTACCAATTTTTGCTCTCTTGGGCCCCGACTGTTGATGGCAAACAGCATGACCGGGATTCAAACTCACGATCCTCGGGTCATAGTGTCAGCGTCTTAGCCTGCTGAGCCACTCGGGGCCTCAGTCAACCCCTATTCATCAACAAAAACAACAAAAATACAGGAATGTCTTATTTTAACTGCATAATTATTTGAGTAGCTGTTCGTATTTAATATCAGTTTAAAACAGTTGTGCGAAGTAATCTGTTTTTATTTCAATAGGATGTGCTTAAATGACAACATAGTACTCAGAGTAGGGCTGGGACGATATGGCCTAAAATCAATATTGATATATTGAGCAGTTCACCTCGATAACGATAAATGGACGATAATACTAATACACACAAACCCCAAAAATAAAGAATGTGTTAGGCCAACATAAATACTTCACAGCCAGTTATATTGATGGTACAATTCTTTTTATTACCACTTTAATTAACTTTAAAGCATAAATAAATGAAGAAAATGTCTTGGACAGAAAAGACACCATTAAGCTTATCAATACACTCACTCCTGAGGTGGTCTTTACAATTTACATCAAAAAGCCCAGCACCCTACGCCACATCGGTGAATAGTGCATCCTTAAACATGAGAAAATAAATTCTATAAAGTGTGGGGCCATAAAAATAATTGTAGGTCTCTGAAAGGCTTAGTAATGACAGTAACCCGCTTTTGACACAACAGTACAACATAAATTGTACAATATGTACAATATCTAACGATGTATATAATTATATAAATATGATTAAGCCTCAAATGACAACAAGGTATATAAACCTTGTTGAGTAAACTGTTTCCAAAGTTGTAATGTGAGGTTTAATCATGCGTGCAGTTTACAAAGTCTGATATTGACAATTAATCTGATATTTGTGACCCCGCCAGGGAAAACCACGTCAAAGTCGTTCTTTTTTTTCAAAATTTGTTTTTTTTCAAAATAACTTTTTAATTTAAGTTTTGTTTTTGATTAAATAATGTACTCCGATAGTTATCTGAAACTGTTATCTTTCATTTACAGCAATAATGCAGAGTGGTTTTGTCGCTAATGTGAGTGACTCGATATCTCAATAAGTTGCCGAGTGACTTTGGCCTGGTTTTCCCTGGTGGGGTCACATTTATATAATTAGTCTTATATTTATATAATTAGTCTGATATATAATTAGACTGATATTTATATAATTATATACAACTATGACATGTTCGGCATTGTAGATAACTATTGTGTTAAATATTTTGCGCCTTATTGTACCACCTATGTTGTACTGTTGTGTCAAAAGACTGTTCTTGTTGTATTAACTGACTTGCCTTCATGCTGGACTGCTCAGTTAAAGTGTAGTTTGAGGTGACTCCTAAGTTTACTGGCTGATGTTGGCTTATAATACTCTATGGAGCAAAATGGACAATGATGTTTGTCGCAGCATGTGTCACATCGCTCATATCGGCAACGATGTTCCTTCTTGTATGGAAATATGCATTGCAACACACACAATCGTCGCAAACCTGCTTTAAAACTGCTTCGCAGTTTACATGTGTTGCCACTGGCGTAAAATTGCTGGCGTAAATCCGTGGCTCTGCGGCTCTGTAATGGTAGGGCAGCCTGTATTCACGTGACAGCACGGAGAGCAGCATCTTAAAGGAACATGAACGTACCCGTCAAAAAAGACAAAATGACTTTTCATTTTTTTAAGACACCGAAAATACAGACATGGGCAAAATGTTGCTAAAATTTCGGTATCTGTAAATTTTCGGTTTATCACCCAGGCCTAACTCGGAGTATAATTTGATTATTTATGTGGAGTTGATATAAAATTAAATTGCTGTGTAATCTGGTTTGAAGTTCTGTTTTATCCCCCTTTTCTTGTAATTTCAGAATAATTAGTTGAGAAGTGGGCTTTTTGTTTGGCAGTGAAAATACTTAGTCAGGCACATCTCTATTTATATGATGGTTTGCTCATTGTTTTCCCCATTACAGTAATGCTGCATTCACTACTAATTAGCTCTGCCCTGTAATGTGAGCATACTTTACCTTATTGATCCATTTGCTCCATTATATGACCTTCAGGCATTACAACCTGCCCCCACCGTGTGCCCCAATCTGCCACCCGCTCCAACTCCCCCATAAGAGCTTTAATTGAGTCCGGGGAAAGCAGCTGTGCTTTGGGCTGGAAGCAGGCCAGCCAGCATCAGCCACTGCACCATCAGCCTCGGCAGGCAGCCTTCTGATTGGCTCTCGTCTGTGCCCATGTGACCAGGCTGGCTGGATGCTCTGGTGCTAATGACACAGTTGAAGGGGAGATGGGATGGAGGCTGTCACTGGTATCGAAATGGGGTAGGTTTCTCCTTTTTACCCCCTCCCTCCTTTTACAGAAGATGGTGAATGTACACACTGCATCTTTTGCTTACATCTTTGCATGGGGATTAGGAGCAGCTCCTGCGGGAGAAAGAATGGGGTGTTTTGTGTGAATGGCGAGGCGGTTCCTCTAAGCCTTTTGTTTTGATGGTTGCTTGTTGAGAGAGGCAGACAGGCAGGGTGTGGGGGATGTGCATAGATACTCTCGTTCTTGCTTTATCATTGGAAGACTGCAAAAAAATTAGAGGGTTTCTTTGTGCTTCAGGATAGCAAAAAGGTGTTCAAACACATTTCATAGGGCTTGGGACTGGTGATGAAAATGTAAGCTTTAATAGCCAAGATGGTGGTGTGGAGAGGGGCTGGTGCCCAGATTCTGCACCCATTTACCGGTGATGCTCTAACAAAGCAGATGTGTCATGGTGGCGGTGGCGTTTTTCAGGAATTTTCGCGGAAACGCTCCACGATGGTATTTCCAGGGAATATGCTTGTTGCCAGGGCAGAACAAGGCTCAAGGTGTGCGCTAATGTAAGTAAGTAGTTGACCACTGCCTTTATGCTTTAGGGAAGGGCATTCATGCTCGTACAGCTGACTGCAGGGTTTTTCAGAAGCTGGCTTTGGTTGTGAAGAGGTTCCTGTATGCTCTCGCATAGAACTGCACCTCAAGTGACCAGCATGAATATAAAAACCCAGCCTTCTAACAAAATGGATTCCACTTGCAGGCTGTCTGTGTTGATAAATTGGGCCACGTGAAGTAATATTTTGAACATTTAAATGGACGTTCACCTCATGTGAGGATGAATATTGTAAACCCAATGAAATATTCATGAGGCATTGCTAATCCTCCTTCTCAGTGCATTTTTTGGGGCTTTGTCGCTTCCCCTTGCTCCCTCAAACCTTTTGTCATGGTGTCGACCATTTTAGTTGCTTTGGTTTCTTTGCTTTGCACTTGTTTGTTGAAGAAAGATTGACTTTCATTCATAGGCTTTATTGTAAGACTTGCACAATACAAATAAAACGCAGTGATTGTGTAGATTATTGGATACATCACTTCTGTCTGAATCCAACGTTTCCAGGATTTCGCGTAAATACATATTTTAACTGCATTTTGACTCTGTTCTGCCAAACATTACTTCTTTATTGACTGTTTATTCCCTGAATGTGTGTCAGCAGATATGTGTCAGCAGATTTCTGTGGCAGTTGGCTGCTTCTGTCTGCGAACGGTCCAAGCTATTTGTAAAATGCTGTCATCACTCAAAGTATCATATACATGGCCATATAGGATAATTTGCTGATCTAATTATTGGAATACTAAATTCTTTATAATGCTATATGATATTGTAATGCTATAAAAGTATATGTCAAGTAGAATTGCACCAAGCATCAAAATGTTTCAGTACTCATCATTCTGTATTCTAATTTTTACTACTTTCAATATCCACTAATACTAATAATTTACTTCAACACCATGTTTGGCATACAACTAACGATTTCTTCACTGATTATAGAGGTTAGTGCATCTCCAAGCATTTGAATAATGTGAAAAAAGATCCTTTGTGTTCATAATTGAATTCAAAAAGTCTACCTAAACTCACATTTTACATTTATTACACACAAAGTGACACATTTCGAGCCTATTTGCTTTAATGTTCATACTGTTTTAAATGGTAATTTACATAATTAAATTTTAATCATTTGAAATTCTGAGCTCTTCTCATGAGCTATAAACCAAACTGATCAACAGTAAAACAAAATGTAGCAAATATAAAATGACAGCTTAGCTGTTTGAACGAGATGAACATTCAAAAAAATTTGCGAGATGTATATAGTTATAGTGTAAAAAAATTGGAAATGTGTCTGTCCTTCCAAATAAACATTTTTTATTTGACAGTAATGACTGTTTTTAATTTATAGCCAGAGTATTGATTTGGTATTGAAGCCAAAATTCTGGTATTGTTACAACCCTAATGTAGAACCAGCTTAATACAAAAAGGCACCTTTTTTCTGTGGTATATAAAACATAGAGATGTTAACGTGTTAGAAATTTCGTAATGGACATGGTGTGTTTTCATAGGTCTTGAGAGCTTTTTTGAACCGCCTTTGCTTGATAAGATGATCAGGCATGACTGCTATTATCTAAGCAGGCTTACCACACCATGTGACTTTATAATAAAGAACTAAATCTGTTCCCTTCAGTAGTTTCTGGAGATGGTGCTCTACTGTGAGTCCAGGACAGTAACCTGCACTGGCACTTAAAACAATGGTTCACTTAGAAATCATCACAATTTTACTTATAATAGTCACCTAAACAGCCACTTCTGTTAAAATACTTATGTTCTGCAGCACTTCATTACACTTCTCAAAGTCTTAGTATTCTCAAAGCACTTTGAAATTTGGGAAAATACCAGGGATGTCTCTACATTAGGGGCAGGTGGGGCCCGAACCCACCAGATGTCGCTGTGGAGCAACATAATTTAGTTAGAATTTTTTATTTTCTAACATTTGGCCATTTGACTTATGAAAATGGCAGTAGTTCCCAATACATTTAAAATATTCCTGTTCGTGTTGAGTAAGGTCAGTACTTTCAGCAGTCTTTATTTAGTTAGTGAGTATGGGGCCGGCCCATTAGTGTTCGTTTAAGCAAGTGAACAGTAGAAAACACTGCGCATGTGTAACACACTTTCAATCATAATCTGCAGGGCACGCTAATGTTGTCTCCATGCTGGGAGCAGCAAATAAAAAATGAAAGATTTGCATATGCAAGCTTATGTGAATATCATTTACGGTATCTGCGTTGCTATGCAGCTTGTCACTCAAAAACATCACAATAACTGTGTTAGCTTCTGCTAGCGAGGCGATATAATGAATCACATGGACAATTTAATCAAAGTTATTAATGACTGGAATGGTCACAATAACCAAAGTAAAGGCAACGGAATACCACAAGGAAGTAATTCTCTTGACAGGAGATGCATCTCATGGGAGGGGTGCTGAATTCGGCACAACACTGGATTATGCTTTTTGAAATTTCATTGAGGTGCATTTGTGGTTGAATTAATTGAGCAAGTAGGTTTGTGAATAGTTTCACTGACGAGTGGGATGCTGCCCACAGAATTGGAGACGCCACTAGAAAATACATCTCCAAAATGTTGCTTCCAGAACTTAATCAAGAACTCACAGACTACTTGATGTGGTTTTGGATACAGTATGACTTGCACTGAGAAGGAGAATTTGGTCAAACATGTCTTGACTGATAGGCTACGTACATCCAAGTGGAAAACTGTGCAATTATGATTTCGATGTAAAGCATTCGTCTGCAAAAAATGAAGTTTTAACAGTTTCTTTTGAGGTTTAGTACTTTTTCATATCTCATACCCAACAAACTGTGCAATTCACCAACATAACCTACAGTATCACCTGTTTAAAAAAATTTAGTCACATGAAATATCTACTTTAACTTTGAATTATTCATTTTCTTTTGACAGTTTAATGGGTGAGCATGTGGCTTAAAATAAACTATTTGTATCTAACTAGTTTAGTCACATGAGTAGCTTTTAGGGATGAGAGGGTGAATTATTGTGGAAAGAGTGAGTAATGTCAGTGAGCAAAAAAAAAAAATTTTGAACCCTCAAACTCATGTACTTGCTTGGTTTTAGGAGCCAGCTTTTCTCTCCCTTCATTTTGATATTTTCCACACAGTCCATGTTATGGTATTTGCAGAAATCTTAAGGAAAAAAGATGCCAAACTTCCTTGATGGCTGCTTTCAGCTATGCAGGAGATTAAGGAAAGATTAAGCAAATCTAACCACATTAAATCTAACCACTATTTTGGTGCTTTCAGAGTAATGCTGGGTAGTATAGATAATTCTGTCAGAGTAGTTTATACACAGTTGTGTGAAATGACAGTACGAGATGTTTCATTAATAGTAAAAATGTGTTTTCTTAAAATAAAATAAAAAACCCACCTGACATAGGTTGTTTTGGTAGACCAGAGATCTTGTTCTGGGTGCCCAGGGTGGTTTCAGACACACTTACTGTGTGTATGACTCATGAGTCATAATTATCAACATTTAAGGCAAAAAAAGCCTTGAAATATTTTAACTAATATGTACCCCGCAATATTAAAACAGCAGTGCCTAAAATGGATTTGAATGTCCTCCACAGACATTTTCTTTTTAAATCAAAGTCAAAAATTGCTTTCTCAGCTGCTGTGGCTGCAGCACACAACCATTTCCATTTAAATACATGTTTTATGTTTTGTCAGGGCTGAATGCTGCCCAGGTGCGTGGAAATCAGCAAACTGATGGACACCAGCCTACCAGGACCCAAACATCCCTGTTTTTGTTTTGTTCTATTTGGCTTCTTTAAAATGACACAAAAGGGAACCTTGCACAGTATTTTAAAAGATAATCAGAAGCGAAACCTACGTTTAATGGAAGAGAATTTATTATTTATTTAATATTTCTGGATGGATTTTGAATTGTTTGTTAAAAAGCATCTGAAAACCCCAACAAATACACACGATTATATTGGGGTGAGTTATTGGATCATGTATGAAGTTAATGTTTCTGCTTTCTAAAAAGAAATGTGTTGAATCCATTGCATATGTTGGACTGATTACTGTGTTCAGTTGGTTTGTTTTACACGTTTAATGTTCATCTCAACGTTCTATTTGTATTGGTAGCATTGAAACATCTTATAGTAAAGGACATGCTTACACAGGCAAATGCTATTGATTTGGCTAATGAAATGTTGTTCCAAAACAGATTTTAAGACTCGTTTAACTTATTTACCAGACATTGGTATGATGACAAACAGGCCTGGTTATCTAACAGTTGTCTGTCATACTTCAGGTTTATCCAGAGTTTTAGTAAGCTCACTCTGCTTTGGTTGATCTTTAAATGAGTTGCGTTGTCAGAAAGTATGATGACACTTGTACTTTTACACCACTGAGTGTCACACCTGAGGTGTACACAGCAAAGTCAGACTTCATCAAAATTTATTTATATATTGCTTTTTCAACGGACGTTGTCACAAAGCAGCTTTACATAATTGGCATGAGACAATTTGAATCAAAACAAACAACCCAACGCGAGTAAGCCAAAGGCAACAGTGACCAGGGAAAAACTCCCTCGAGGCTGGAGGAAGAAGCCTTGGGAAGAACCAAGACTCACAAAGGGGATCCATCCTCCTCTGATCAGACTACTGATGAAATTTACATCATCCATTAAGTCTGACATTATTGTACTTTAGTGTAAAACAATAATTATATTAATAGTTGCGAGAATTTCATCCATCCAAGGTCAAATTATAATTGCAATAGCCTGAAAGCTTCAGTCTGATCATAGCGACTTGGAGTCCAATTCTATTTTGATTGAGGATGGTGGATTATGACGAAGGTTCGAGGTTGGCAGAGGTACATATAGATGAGTGCTGATTGCCAGCAGTAGATCTATGTGATCAGCAGGTCTGGTGTGGACCGCAGGAGAATCCAACCATCATTTTACCTTCAGGGGCCATTTCCTGTTGGCACAGTCACTTAAGCTAAGCATAAATATGTTTTATGTATTAATTTGCATTAATTGATGTGCAGAAGTATTGACAGAGCCTATTTTCTTAAACAAACAATGAAAACTTTTCATACTGTGGACTAAATGAACACTTGAAGCACATTTTCATAATTTGTCACAAAATTACAACAAACCAGATTTACAAAGGAAAACAAGACTTGATTGTTTTGAGCAAAAACTCTGTCCATTCTGAACAGTCATGCATACCTATTCAACATCAGCAAAGACCTTATTGGTACGTCTGTTTGCTTGTCAGCCAAGCAGTTATTTCCACTCAGACAAGACCGTATTCTCTCGTTTTCAGTGAAGAGAGAGGGCAGCACTGGAAACTGAAGGTCGAAGTACTGTTTCAAACACGTGAAATAAAATCACTTTCCCCACTCCTGTCACCAAGCTGATTGGTTCTTTTTCTTGAAGTGTGGGTCCTCCTCTGTAAACGGACACCATGTCCAATGTTATGAACTTTCCTATTCATATTCCAAGCAGTGACCACTCTCCTTTATAATATCTCCGACCCTGGTAGTGCTGCTGAGGTGAAAGATTGATGGTACACGGCAGTGGTTGCTAAGCAGGGATTGCAGAGTTTAGAAAAGTCTAGAAATACATCTTTTTAAAAAAATTGCATTTATATATGGCTGATGATAAATCGGTAACCATCTTAACATGACTACAGAACGGGAAGAAATGTAATGTAAGGGATACCAGTCACCAAGGTGTCTCTTTATATGAAATGAATGGGTTATTATCAGCTGGTTTCAAATGAGCTTTGCTGGTTTTGAACAGCTTGATGTTTACATTTTCTAGCTGACACTAATCACTGGTTGGTACTGATGCCGATTGAGGGTAGGGCTGGATGCCACATTATCCTTCCCACGCAAACTTCGAAATGCACCATTGTGCAGGGCTTTTGTGATGTTCAGTGCCTTCTCTCTCAATATTAAATATACTTTGCTTTTTGGAATTGACTATGTTTAAAGTGTTGTCAAACTTTAAGCATCCTCTGCAATCGACCGTTCTGTTGCTTACTGTACAGAGTGATTATCCGCTTAGTGGTGTTAAAAGGCTTTACTTTGCTTCCCCAACGAGACGCATTAGTTTTACACATTTTTCAAACGCGTCTTTTAGTCGGGTACATAAAAAAAATGCCAGACTGAGGACAGATTTCTGCACTGCTTTTAATCATTTATATTACAACTGCGGTGTCCTGTGACTTCATGTAATTCTGCAGCAACTTGCAAAATATATGATCCGAGCATCTCTCCATTAAATTATCAGGCGATCTCATATTTGGCCTGATAATCTGCCACTACCTATACTTGCTGGTCCTGCCATGTCTACTGTTTAACAACACCTTTAACTCAAATCAAGGTCAGGTTTCCTCAATATTACATTACACCTGTATGTCCTGTGTATTACCCTGCACAAGTCCTGTGTTGCACCTGTAAATCTGCAAAGGTGTTTGCTTTTTTGTCATTTCCCTCTGGGATCAATAAAGTATTTCTGATTCTGATATCTTAGAAGTGATGTAATCAGTTATTGAGAAATTGATGGATTTTTTCCCCTGTACATAGCCGACCATTGTTTATAGACATTCTCCCAAACCCATTGGTTGCAGATCTACAACAGGTGCACGGACAGCACTGCAGCAGTAAGATAACCGTGTAAGCTCCTGTAAAACTCTAAGCCTCACGGTCTGTAATGGGGAGCAGGACTCGAGCTGATGTTTAACACGTCTCTCGTAATTTGGTGACAATGGAGTGATAGATTTCCCCCCCCACACATCGTCGATCCAGCCTCCTCACCACAGCAGGGCTAAAAAAGGACTGCAGCACTGCCCAAATGTCTTTTCAGGGAAGCACCGAGAGCTACTTCAGGCTCTGGAATTATGTCTCTTTCCATTGTCATTTGCCTGTGTGATCGGTATCGTTAGTGGAGCTTAGTGTGCTGTGTGAGAGGAAATGGCTGCAGGGCAGTCCACTCACAAGTCACGTGCATTATTACAGTTCTCCAGACTCGCATTAACTGTGATTGATCTAGAGGGAGAGGTTAACTGTGTAATGCTTACAGCCACGCAGTTTATGGTGTTTATTAGCAGTTTATAGTGTTAGTAGAAATTTGGATGAAAACTTCTTGCCGTTCTGCTGTTACGTTGACTTTTCAAGGCTACGTGGACATATTTTCAAATCAGATTTGAATCTCATCCATATGTGGTCCTAAATCAAACATCTGATCATGGACATGTGACCAGTGAGATCAGATATCATGTCTTCTCGCCTCTACACATTCGCTTAGTGCTAAGATATATTGCTAGTTTATTTCTCATATATATACAGAGCAAGTTAAGGGACTTTTATTCACCTTCTCTACCTGATCATGTACAGTCCACCCGCTGTTTACTGTCCTCCTGAGCAAAACGCGATGCACACTGCATCTTCTAACATGTCAGTATTACCAATTTTAATACAATTAGTCTCACAAACGCAGGGTTGCCAGTTTAACAAAATTCTCCAGCACTGTCTGACACAAAGTTGGCTTACACAAGCTGAGACTAGCTCAAAATCTTCAGTCACAGATGGGTGAAGAATCTTTATAAAAGCAAATCTCAATTTTGTAGGTAGCTCATTTTGGCGGAAAAAAGGCAAACCTGGCAACCCTGTACAAATGTTTTTGCTGTTGTTGATGGAAGTGATGTGCATAAAGGTACTGGTGCATTCAATTTCAGTGATTTGCTCACGTTACAGACATACAGGTAACTTACGTTTATGAATGTGAACTCAAAATAGCCCAAAAAAATCTGAATTGAGTCTTGTAATGTGAACAGAGCCTGAACGGAGCAGACCATAACCAAAGTAGCAGCAGTTCAAAACTTAAGCCTTTACTGCTGATCCTGGATTGAGATTGTTTTAAATAAAAAAAATAAAGCTAACAAGAAATGTATTTTAATTATCTTTCACTTTCACCTTCTTGTACCACATTGTTTTTACATGTCAAACTGAGATCTCCGCTACATTAGCGTCCGTTCTCTCTGTGTATATCAGTCTGTTCTGCTCTCACAAGCAATGTCAGGTGTACACAGGCTACAATGACATTAATTTAACCTGATTAGCTGCTTTAGATATCCTGCTTAAGAGTCTGTTGCCTCTGCTGTGCAGGTCAAGAGGTAGTCCAAGATGGCTGCAGCATCTTATGATCAGCTGCTGAAGCAAGTGGAGGCCCTGAAGATGGAGAACTCCAACCTGAGACAGGAGCTCGAGGACAACTCGAACCACCTCACCAAACTGGAGACGGAGGCATCTAATATGAAGGTAAGAGTCATATTTTAAGATTTGCAGATTAATTTTGGCTGTATGTGTTCTTAGGAAGCATAGAAACCAAAAAACATTCATTTTAATTTTGCACGTTATCACTGCAATTGAACCAAAGGTGGAGATTTTGGTCAGTTGTTTTAGCTGGTTTATTTTGCTATTTTATGCCATAGCGTAAAATTTGTTTTAGGTTTATAAAGACTCTGTTCTACTCTGTTTGAAAGGGGTTAGTTGTTCATGTTGTAGTGAGAATTTAAATACCCAGTGATTTTTAGTCCTGTAAGTGTCTCCGGTCAGTAATTTTTATACACTTATCAATCCTGCGTCAGTACGTAATATTAAACTTTAGAAATACCTCAGGTTGTTTTAACCCTTTGGGTTCTATGAACAACATCTTGATTTTTGCATGTTTTCTTAAATTTATGCAAATAAAAATATTCTTAAAGGCAAATTTATAAGTAAATGTTTATATCCATATATGCCAAAACTCAATGTTCAGAACATACTAGACTCATTCCGTAATGAAGCACCATTTGACAAAGAACACTGTGTAAAGGCAATAAAACTGAAATTCTTCAAGTGTATGTATTGTTTTTGGTGCACGAAGTAGTACTGCATTTATGAAAATAGAAGATTACATTACATTACATTTAGCGGATGCTTTTATCCAAAGCGACTTACAATAGTGGGAAAGTACAGA
>BRDA01004637.1:23060-51105 GCA_036984385.1 Crenuchus spilurus
ATTGACATTTGCCATCTCCACATCATTGCATTCAGTTTTTATTCACAATTTGTATAGCGTCCCAACTTTTTTGGAATCCGGTTTGTACAATGTAGTAAGTTTGTACTGTCTGCAATTAAATCTAAGTAAATATAAATACTTTTTTACATTTTTCCATGCTGTCCCAACTTTGTGGTGAGATTTGGGTTGTAAATAATATAAACTAGGTAGCAAATTTGAGATGTTTTATTCAGCATTCCAAGTATTTTGGGAACAAGTGGTCATTAAATGATAAACCTAGTTATTTATTTATAGTAATGTTATAGTAAAGTATACTGTGTTTTCAGTCTATGGTAGAGTTTCTCGTGACAGATAATTTAGTTTTAATGTAAGATCAATGCTGTAGTTTACTATGTCGTCTAATTGCTTAATTGATCTTTTCAGGTGCGGGTTGCGCGGATTCAGCAGATTGAGAAAGACATACTGAGGATTCGGCAACACTTACAGTCCCAGTCTGCGGAAGCTGAGGTAGCCTACATCATTCTCAGTAGCTTCAGCAATTAGCATCCATAATGCATCAGTCCAAACCTGCCCTCTTTGTACGTTGTCTTAGACACCGACCATGTTAATAGAGCTTTTTGTAATTCTTATTCTATAACTTTTTAGCAAAGTTTGCTGTTTTATTATCAAAATAGGTCACCTATGAGATTCCTGCTGATCCAAGGAAGTTTTTTGGGGTTTTGCGAGGGTCTGTTGGATGTCCACTATCAGCAGAATTTGAGAAAACGCTGCATTTTGTCCCTCATTTTCCCTGTTTTTTCCTGCTCTGTCTCTGCTAAAATATCCTTTGACCCTGACATCATTCCTAACCAAGCAAAGAAGCAAGTTCTAGCCAATCAGAAGCAGCGTAGGGTGGGTCTTCTACGAATGCTAGTGAGATAAAAACATCCTAACATTTCTTCTTTTTCTTCTTCCTCTTCTTCCTCTTCTTCCTCTTCTTCTTTCTCTTCTTCTTCCTCTTCTTCCTCTTCCTCTTCTTCCCCTTATTCTTCCTCTTCTTCCCCTTATTCTTCCTCTTCTTCCTCTTCTTCCTCTTCCTCTTGTTTCTCTTCCTCCTCCTCCTTTTCTTCCTCCTCTTCCTCTTCTTTCTCTTCTTCCTCTTCCTCCTCTTCCTTTTCTTCTTCTTCCTCTTCTTTCTCTTCTTCTTCTTCCTCTTCCTTCTCTTCTTTCTCTTCCTCTTCTTCCTCTTCCTCCTTCTTTTTCCCCTCTTCTTCTTCTTCCTCTTCTTCTTTTTCCTCCTTTTTCTCTTCTTTCTCTTCTTCTTTTTCCCCTCTTCTTCTTCTTCATCTTCCTTTCCTCCTTCTTGCTGCTCTTGCTCCTCCCTGTTTGCATCCCTGATTATTTATTTTTATCCTTTGATTTATTTAGAATAGCTGTATATGGGTAGGCTTGTAGTCATTACATTAAAGTGTTTATTGATGTGTTTAATAATGATGATCTGAACAAAAAACGACTTAACGGAGCAGTTGGTACCTTTCACTTCATGTCCAGAAAAACATCTAAAATAACACTAGATTCTAACCTTAGCATTAGGTGTAAAGCGCTACACTATATGGGCATGAGTATTGGAACACCTTCTCATGTAATGTTTCTTCCAATATTTCGGGTATTTAAAAAAAGAGTTTATCCTGCATTTGTTGGAGTAACTGTCTCTACTGTCCGAGGAAAGCTTTTTAGTAGTTTTTGGAGCACTTCTGTGAGGATTTGATTACATTCAGCCATAAGAGTGTTAGTGAGATCAGCTCCACAACTCATCCCAAAAGCATTGGATGAAGCACAGAACTCAATGCTGGGGGGCTTTAAACCCCTCTAGCCTACACCTGGCATTAGACATGGCGCCAGTACGTTCATGTTTAGTTCTATTTTGGCAGTACTTCTCTACAAAAACTAGACAAGCTGTGTGCTGTAGCAAAAGGGGTGTCCACACACATATGGACATGTAGCATATTGACAATAAACAAAACAGTTTGCAAACCTCCTTCCTTCACGTTCTGGGTGTTACTGTACAGAAACATAACATACGGTAAATATCAGATTTGATCAGATTTTGAACATGATTATGTTGTCTGAGCAGTTAGTCCTCTTAATCTTAATCTCCTTATTTCTTTAAGACCACAGTCTCAGTTTCAGTGTCCGTTTGTTTCCTGTTGCACTTTTAATCCACTTGTTCTCCTCTTAAAGCTTGTGTTTTTGGAACAATTACAGTCAGTATAATTTCTTCTGCGCCTTGAACTCCATCTCTCATCGCTGTGGAAAGTGGTAGCTAATGTTTTTCAAAGGGAAAGAAAGTACATGCATTAACTATTGCCATCCATTTTTCATTGAATGAGCACGTGTGTTAAATGTAGACTCTTGGGGCGAGCGAGCGTGGACAGACGCGAGTGTGACCTAGCTTTTTAGATGTGCAGGTCAAAAGCCACAAGGCTTGATGAGTGGGTGGATGATTCAATATGCATAAAGTACCAGATTATCTGCGTGGGATTATGATATGTTAAGGATTCCTGGTAAATCATCTGTATACAGTAGAACACCAGTGTGGGTAATGTTCATGTATGCGCATATGTCCTGTGTGCGCCATATCTGCACAGTTTGGAGATGTTGGTGTGCATGTGGTCCCCTTTCTGCAAGAACAAATCCTATTGGACACATTTGATTTCCCTCCCCCTCTGTTGCTTTTAATCCTGCAGGCTGAACGAGCAGTTTATGTAGGTCAGGAAGAGGGAGCCTGATGCTCCTGCAGCTGCTCTAGCATAGTGACTACTGAATCTTTCTCTCCCTTTCTGTACGTTTGTGACGAGTATCGACCGACTGATTGAATCCTCAGTGAGGTCTCTCTTTTATAACACAATCCTCTATAACCCTCGTTACTCTCCTCCCTTCTCTTGACATGTCCCAGTCTCATCCCATTTGCTGGAGTAGTTCTGTATCTCCATCTTCTTGGCTTTTCCATGTTTTCACTCTCTTTATGATTTCATTTGGTTCATAGGCCAAGCACGATCTTGTAGCCCAAGCTGAAGGGGCTCAGGCATCAGCAGACGTTGGAATCGCAAGTGGAGCTTGCTCTCAGGTAAGTGAAACAGCCGGATGTAACTGTCTTGCAAGCTCTCTGTTAAGAAAATTGTGTCTAGGGTGTAATTTTAGCTATAATAATGAGGGTTAGTCTTATTAGAAGCTTTTTCAGACCACACCAGAAGCCTCACTGTGCTTTGAATGCTAATGTTATGTTCTGGAAATGTTTTTCTCTGGGCTTTGGAGACCAGTGGGGTTTTTAAATTCCCAGCACAGCAATGGGCTTTTTTCCTGAATTGCATAGTGTTCCTTGGCTCGCTGCCGTAAAGTTCGGTAGCGTTTTGCAGACAGATGGTGCCAGCAATGTGTCATTGGATTAGGTGCGAGGATGAAGCATGACTCATGGACCCCCGTTACTTTCCAGAGTTAAGAAAGCAAATGTTTCTCTCAGTGTGCCGTTTGTTTTTGTTGATTATCACCGTCCGTATCAGACACAGTGTTGCCCACTTGTCTGGTGTTGTCGTCACGTGTACAGCACAGTGCAGAAGTTCCTGTAGAAAGTTTTTTTAAGTTAATACATTTGGACAGAAACTTATATTTGTTTATATTATATTAAGATTGATATTAATAATAATATTATATTAATATTGGAATAAATAAATCAACAATAAAATAGCAACCGTTTCATATATAAGTGTTGGTTTAACCTCTTCTCATAGCAGTTCAGTATTATTTGTAGTTCCAGTGTCTGGTTTGTTACTTCATTATGTTAAATCAGTTTAAAAGTCTGTTTAAAATAAACTAGCTCACAAGATATGCTATCTTTAAAAAAAAATTATTTGCATTCATTTTGATATATTGTGCTTACACACAACAGCACACAGACTTAAGGTAAATGGTTTTAAATGATGTTTAAGGCTTTTTCACAGTACTGTATATGCAGCATTAAAGGCACCTTTGACGTGCTATTAAAGGGAAACTACGGTTACGGAGTATATTGTTTTCTAAGCTCTGCTTGGCTTAAACGGAAATCGATATTAAAAAATAAGTCTCACTTTCTCTGCCAGGGCCCCAGCTCTCGTGTCGATCACGATACAACCAGCGAGATGAGCAGTGCAGGGAGCTATTCCGTCCCACGGAGACTAACAAGTCATCTGGGCACCAAGGTAAACCTCCCAAGCCCCCCAGTTATGCTTTTATGTGTCTTACGGTAAGACATGACTGGGAAGGCTGATTCACAGTTTTAATAGTTGGTAGTGAACACTTTACATTTGTGTTTTTCAAGCGTAGATATGATGTCCCTAATATAACACACTAGGTGACTTGTTCAGTGTAAATTATAGTGTGCTTTTGAGCAAAACCCTCTAATGAACTATCCTCATACATTACCAGGTGGAAATGGTATACTCCCTCCTGTCCATGTTGGGGACTCATGACAAGGACGACATGTCCCGCACTCTCCTGGCCATGTCCAGCTCTCAGGACAGTTGCATAGCCATGCGTCAATCTGGCTGCCTGCCGCTGCTCATCCAGCTTCTCCATGGCAATGACAAGGACTCTGTACTGTTGGGCAATTCCCGAGGCAGCAAAGAGGCACGGGCTAGGGCTAGCGCAGCCTTACATAACATCATCCACTCACAGCCAGATGACAAACGTGGCCGGAGGGAGATACGGGTGCTCCACCTCCTGGAGCAGATCAGGGCTTACTGTGAGACCTGCTGGGAGTGGCAGGAGAGCCATGAACGTGGAGTGGACCAAGATAAAAACCCAAGTAAGCCCATCCTCCATTTGTTGTTTAAGGTTAATTGTATTGTAGTTGTATGTAGCTTAAATACAAATAGCAACACCAAATAAGAAAACTTATAGTTTGAAAAATAATAATGAAGTTACTTCAAACAGGTGATGTCTTCAGTCAATTCTAATCATGATTTGGTACAGAAGTCTCAGTCCTTAACGAGCAAATGTATGAGAAAATTCTTGAAATGTTTAAAAACAGTTGTTCCCCAAAAAAGATTGGAAGGAATTTGCATATTTCTCGCTGTAAAGTGCATAATAATATTAAACAATTCAAGGAATCTGGAGGAATTTCAGTGTGTAACATTGACACATATTAACAAATTAAATTAAGTTAATCCAACAAAACATAAAATATCTTTTGTTCCTACTGTCTACAGTGAAAAGTATATACTGTCTATACTGTCTCGCCTTTTTTTTATTTGGAGTACTGTGTACTCTGCACTTCTCATACGTTTTTTTTAAAAAAAAACATCTCTTAAATATACAGATATTGTAGATTTTAACTGATGATGTTCACGACTGCTGAGAGGTTGAATGTTGGCAATCTTATACTCGATGTAATGTTTCATTTGTGTGCCTTTGCTTAAATTGTAGTGCCTTCCCCTGTGGAGCATCAAATCTGTCCTGCAGTCTGTGTTCTTATGAAGCTGTCATTTGACGAGGAGCATAGGCATGCTATGAATGAACTTGGTAAACTTCTTTCTTAACTACTAAAGATACTTAAAGCCATTTTGTTAAAAGAAGTGTGATTGGATTAACTTTTTGTGTTTAGGTGGACTGCAGGCTATAGGTGAGCTGTTACAGGTGGACTGTGAGATTTATGGCCTTACTAGTGACCACTACAGTGTTACACTAAGAAGATATGCTGGCATGGCCCTCACCAACTTAACCTTTGGAGATGTAGCCAATAAGGTATGGTATTCCTGTTTGTCACTCGTGTTTCACTGCATAAATTTTTGGAGATCCAAAAAACAGGACTGGCCTCACAAAAATATTAGCAGGCTGATTTTTCAAGGTGTATGTGTATGTTTAGATTTGAAGTCATATTTTCATGCATATAATCTTATCTGTAAGACTCTTGCTTTTACTGAATCACTTGAGATTGTTGCTAAGTTGCTTTAAGTGTGATGGATATAACTTTAGTTAAATACGTTTTTCCAAACTGTGTAACAACAAATGGCTCATTGGCACTCTCACTCTCATTTTCTGAATTAATTTTAAGTTAAATTGAAATGTGATCTAGTCAAATTATTAGCCAAGTATTGGGTAAATACTGTTATTACTACAGATAGTCTTGAATAACTAGTCTTTGGCTTTTGACTAATCCAGTCTTCCACTTTTTTGTGTTTTCCCATTTTATTTATTTATTATTTCCCACTTTATACTATACTCCCATTTCTGCCCCAACCCACATGGCATTTAAAAATACTGATCATATCACAGGAAATAAATTAAACAAGGAGAACTGACTGACAAACTTAATATCACCCAGAATAAACCATTAGAAGACATTTTCACATTGCACCATGTATGAAGAATTTTAGTAGTTGTATTGTAAATTCTTTTGGAAGATAGATTAAGATTAAGATCAACCAATTTAGCCGATGTGATTTTTCACACAACGAAATTTGACCTCCACATTTAACCCATTGGTGCAGTGAAACACACACACACACTAGTTAACACACTAGGTTGTGAGAATTTGTGCCTGAAGCGGTGGGCGACCGGGGGAGGCAGTTAGGGGTTTAGGTGCCTTGCTCAAGGGTGCTTCAGTCATGTCCTGTCTGGGGATCGAACCAGCGACCTTCTGGTCACAAGACCAGATTCTTACCACCAGGCCATGGCTGCCCCCAGTATAGTTAGTAGTATAGTATAGATAGTATATCTAATAAGGTATGAAGCCAGTGACGTATGACTAAATTAGGATGGGGTAACAAATACTGGACGATGAAAAAACAAAGTTTTGAGGGAAGCAAATGACTCGATGTGTTGTGTGCAATATGTAAGAATAGTGTTTTGCATCTATGGGGCACTTTGTTTTCCATTTAATTCACTATACTTTGTCATTTGATACATATTGTCATTTGATAGTATGAAAACTTATTATCCCTTTGATTTTTTTTTTCAGGCTACACTTTGTTCCATGAAGGGCTGTATGAGGGCCATGGTAGCTCAGCTGAAATCAGAGAGTGAAGATTTGCAGCAGGTACACTTCTGTAGATATATGGTCCTACTTTTTTTGTCTCCTCAATCCGATTTTATGTAACCACATTTAAAAAGGTGGGCAGTGAAACAATTCTGTTATTGTGCAGGTAATTGCCAGTGTCCTGAGAAACCTCTCATGGCGTGCTGATGTAAATAGTAAAAAGACACTGCGTGAAGTTGGCAGCGTTAGGGCCCTGATGGAGTGTGCCCTTGAGGTTCAGAAGGTAGGGCTCCTTCTGAATTTTTAATGTGAATGTATCAATAAACACTTTATGTTCACATTATTCTACTGTATGACATCAATAAATGGTGAACAACTTTTTATTTGTTTTGTTTTAAAGGAATCCACGTTAAAAAGTGTCCTCAGTGCTCTTTGGAACTTGTCTGCTCACTGCACTGAAAACAAAGCTGATATCTGTTCTGTTGCTGGTGCTCTGGCCTTTCTAGTCAGCACACTAACCTACAGAAGCCAAACTAACACCCTTGCCATTATTGAAAGTGGTGGAGGTATCTTGAGGAATGTATCATCTCTTATTGCCACAAATGAGGAGCACAGGTGGAGTTGTATTCTGTTACATAAATAAATTGCGGCTATTTTTTGATAATGTAAATGCTAATGGATGTTTCTCTACAATGTTTCTGTAGGCAAATCTTGAGGGAGAACAGCTGTCTTCAGACTCTTCTGCAACACCTGAAGTCTCACAGTTTGACCATTGTGAGCAATGCTTGTGGGACACTCTGGAACCTCTCTGCTCGTAATGCCAAGGACCAGGAGGCATTGTGGGATATGGGCGCAGTTAGCATGCTGAAAAATCTGATTCACTCCAAGCACAAAATGATCGCTATGGGTAGCGCTGCAGCTTTGCGGAACCTTATGGCGAATCGACCTGCTAAATACAAAGATGCCAACATAATGTCTCCTGGATCTAGCCTACCTTCACTACATGTAAGAAAACAGAAAGCACTAATTGAGGAATTGGATGCACAGCATCTTTCTGAAACATTTGACAATATAGACAATTTGAGTCCAAAGGCTTCTCACAGGGGAAAGCTTCGACACAAGCACAATGTCTACGGTGATTATGATGGGGTATGCAGGTCAGATGGTTATAACACTAGTGGCGTTGGTGTTCGGTCCCCTTATATGAACACACCAGTGCTCTCCAGTCCATCTTCACGGGAGAACAGGGGAAATACAGACAATGTTAGAGCTGAGAGGGACAAGAGTATTGATAGAGAGCGAAGGGGTTTCCACCAAGAACCTGACTCCAGTAAAAGAATGGTTATGCAGATTCCTACCACTGTAGCACAAATAGCATTGGTAATGGAAGAAGTGCAAAGCATGCACTTGGGCATGGAGGACAGAACAACAGGATCCACCCCTGACCCTCACATGGTGCCAGATGATATGATTAGACGCCAAACCGGTGTTCACAGTCATCAGAACATTTACAGCTACAGCAAAACAGATCCATCTGGCAGGCCTTGTCCAATGCCCAAACTGGAGTATAGAGCGTCTAATGACAGCCTAAACAGTGTCAATAGCACTGATGGCTATGGCAAAAGGGGCCAGATGAAGCCATCTGTAGACTCATACTCTGAGGATGATGAAAGCAAATGCTGTGTGTACAGAAAATATCCTGCTGACCTTGCTCATAAAATACACAATGCAAATCATATGGAGGATGATGATGGAGATCTAGATACACCAATAAATTATAGTTTGAAGTATTCCGATGAGCAGCTTAACTCTGGCCGACAAAGCCCGAGTCAGAATGAGCGGTGGGCAAGACCCAAGAACTTGGAGGATGAAATAAAACGCTCTGATCAGAAACCACCCAGGTCCCAGAGTCCTGCATACCCAATGTACACAGAGGGAAATGGTGAAAGTGAGGATAAACTTAAAAAGTACCAGCCCCGATTTGTTCAACAGGACATGTCTGGAGGATTTCGATCAAGAGGGCCTAATGAGTCAAGTGGTAGTGCATCTAGTCACGGCATGAATAAAAAAATTAACCAAACAATTTGCAGTGTAGATGACTTTGGTGATGACAAACCAACCAATTACAGCGAGCGCTATTCAGAAGAGGAACAACTTGATGATGAACAGCCTACCAATTACAGCATGAAATACAATGAAGATCACCACGTAGAACAGCCAATTGATTACAGTCTGAAGTATTCTGATGCTTCTTCTAAGAAGGCAGTATTTAGTCACTCAAAACCGTCATCATCTCAGACTTCTGTCAAGGACCAGTTAAGCCAGGACAGTTCATCTTCAGTGTCCTCTATAAAGAATCAGAGCAGGCAAAAACAGCTACACCCTTCCACAGCTCAAACTCGATCAGGGCCTGGTAGAGCTGTTCAAAAGACAACCTGTAAGGCTCCCACAATAAATCAAGAAACATTGCAGACATATTGTGTGGAGGATACACCCATTTGTTTCTCAAGGGGGAGCTCCTTATCATCATTGTCCTCTGAAGATGAAATGGCGAGCTGTAAGGGGAATGTAAATGCATCGTCCAACTACCCAACTTTGCCCGTTTCTGAGAAAGAAACGGCTAATGTTCCAGATCAGCGCACAACAGAAAGTCAGTCTTCTGGGCATTATATAAGAATGAAGCCACCACGACATCAAGGGTCACATGTCACACACGGAGAGGGTTCCAGACATCACAAAGTAGAGTTTTCATCAGGTGCTAAATCTCCTTCTAAAAGTGGTGCTCAGACTCCTAAAAGTCCCCCTGAACATTATGTGCAAGAAACCCCTCTTATGTTTAGCAGATGCACTTCTGTCAGCTCTCTTGACAGTTTTGAGAGCCACTCCATTGCAAGTTCGGTACAGAGTGAACCTTGTAGTGGCATGGTGAGTGGAATCATTAGCCCCAGTGATCTGCCTGATAGCCCTGGTCAAACAATGCCTCCCAGTCGTAGCAAGACACCACCACCACCACCTCCGCGTTCAACATCCATAAAACAAAAAGTTACTGTCCCATCTCACACTGAAAAACAGGATTTGGCACCAAGGCATGCAGCAGTCAGTGCTGCGGTTCAAAAAGTACAAGTACTTCAAGATAATGACACACTTTTACACTTTGCCACAGAGAGCACACCGGATGGATTTTCTTGTGCATCTAGCCTCAGTGCATTAAGTCTAGATGAGCCCTTTATTCAGAAAGATGTTGAGCTGAAGATAATGCCTCCAGTTCATGAGGATGACCATGGAAATGACACAGAACCAGAAAAGGATGAAACAAAAGAGCCCAAAGGACAAGAGAAGACACCAGCATCTACTGAACCAGAGAAAGATATCTTGGATGACTCGGATGATGATGATGACACAGAGATCCTTAATGCCTGCATAAATTCAGCCATGCCCACAAAGTCCTCAAGAAAACCCAAGAAACAAACCCCTCCAACCACCTCCAGGATACCACCACCAGTGGCCCGTAAACCAAGCCAACTCCCTGTTTACAAACTGCTTCCCTCACAAAGTAGGACACAGCAACCAAAACATGTGGCACTAACTCATGGAGAGGATATGCCTCGGGTGTACTGTGTAGAAGGAACGCCCATAAACTTCTCCACAGCAACATCTCTTAGTGACCTTACTATTGATTCACCTCCAAATGAATTGGCTACTGCTGAAAATCCACCTTCCCATGCAGAGACATCTAGTCAAAGACGAGACACCGTCCCAGAAGGGAAAAGTGCCGAAGCCAAGGATATTGTTGCATCTTCAGACTCTCAAGGGGCTCCTGCTGAGAATGAAGGGGATGACATTCTTGCTGAATGCATCAACTCGGCAATGCCAAAAGGTAAAATTCACAAGCCTTTTAGAGTGCAGAAAATGTCTGATCAACCTCAGCACCCACCTACTGCTACTGGCAATCTAGTTCAACAGGATTTTGAAAAGAAAAAGCCAACTTCCCCTGTAAAACCTATGCCACAAAGCAGCGAGTACAGAGCAAGGATGCTTAAGCGTCCAGAGGCCCCCAGCAACTTAGAATCAGCATCGTATACTGATAAAAACACTGAAACAAAGAAACCAGAGCCCAAAGCTGCACCCAGAGAGTTTGCAGATAAGCATGTTAATGCTGAGGAAAGAACACGTCCAGGTTTTACCTTTGATTCTCCGCATCATTACACACCAATTGAGGGTACACCTTACTGCTTTTCTCGCAATGATTCACTCAGTTCACTTGACTTTGAGGATGATGATCTTGACCTTTCCAAAGAAAGGGCTGAGCTCAGAAAAGATAAAGAACAAAGAAAAGTTCTGCCTTCAAAGAGCAACACAGAGCAGCCTGGAAACACCAGCCGAGTGACTACATTTCAGACAGCCCCAACCAAGCCCCTTCATAAGCCAAGTTTTCCACTAGCATCAAAAGAAAATACAGGAACAGTGCCTGATGAAAAGCAAAAGTTTTCAATTGAGGACACTCCCGTATGTTTTTCCAGAAACTCCTCTCTAAGTTCGCTAAGTGACATTGACCAGGAAAACAACAACAAGGATTGTTCACACAAAGAGGACACAACTCAGGTGGAAATGCCCAGGCCTCAAGCCTCTGGCTATGCACCAAAAGCCTTTCATGTCGAGGACACCCCTGTATGTTTCTCTCGAAATAGTTCTCTTAGCTCTCTAAGTATTGATTCTGAGGATGATCTTCTGCAGGAGTGCATCAGTTCTGCAATGCCAAAGAAAAAGAAGCAGCCACTGCGAAACAAGAGCGATGACCAAGGAGTTAAAGAGGAGAAAAGCATTTTGGCTGATGGCATTTTAGCAGAGGAACCAGACCTCATATTGGATCTCACAGACACACACAGTCCTATTTCAGAGCAAGCCTTATCACCTGATTCAGAGTCATTTGATTGGAAAGCCATCCAAGAAGGTGCCAATTCCATTGTTAGCAGTCTGCACCAGGCTGCAGCCAGTCTGTCTAGACAAGGTTCTTCTGATTCAGATTCCATCCTTTCTCTAAAATCTGGTATTTCTATCGGGTCTCCTTTCCACTTGCCTGCAAATCAAGATGATAGTAAGACAGCAGCCAAAGGCCCAAGAATTTTGAAACCTGGTGAAAAAAGCACTTTAGAGACAAAAAAGAAAGATGATGATGCTGCTAAAAGCCTAAAAGGGGGTAAGAAAGTGTATAAAAGTCTTATAACGGGAAAACCCCGACCTAGTCTTGATAGCATGGCCTCTCAACAGAGACAAGTTCCTGTGGTTTCTAGAGGCAGGACAATGACCCATGTCCCTGGAGTGAGAAGCAGTTCACCCAGTACCAGTCCTATTCCAAAAAAGCCACCTACACGTGGCCAAGTTACAAAAACCCAACCTCAGGGACCAAATTCAGGAAACTCTCCCAGAACCATGAAGGTGCCACCAAAATCGGACCCTAGTCCTGCCAGAGAGCCCCCCACATTGCAAGGAGGATCAAGTAAAGCTTCCTCTCGATCAGGATCCAGGGACTCCACGCCGTCTAGACCACCTCAGCAATCCCTCACTAGACCTATGCAGTCTCCGGGTCGCACTTCTGTCTCTCCAGGTAGGAATGGTCTAACCCCACCTAACAAGTTGTCTCAGATACCTCGTACTGTTTCTCCTGGTGCTGCTTCCAAACCACCTGGGTCTAGCCGAATATCTTACACCTCCCCAGGAAGACAGTTGGGCCAGCAAACCCCTCCAAAACAGAGTGGCTTGCCACGTAGTACCAGTGGCATCCCCAGGAGTGAATCTGCCTCAAAAAGTCTAAATCAATGTGCAGCCTCTGCTCCTTCAAAAAAGGCAGAGTTATCTCGAATGTCATCAACCAAGTCAAGTGGGAGTGAGTCTGATCGATCAGAGAAACCTGGACTTGTTCGCCAGTCCACTTTTATTAAAGAAGCCCCTAGTCCAACATTAAAAAGGAAATTGGAGGAGTCTGCTTCTTTTGAATCCTTATCTCCTTCCTCTCCTAGCCAGTCACAAACCCCTGTATCAAGCCCATCTTTACCAGATATGTCTCTTTCCCTGCCCTACCAAGGAAGTGGATGGAGAAAGTCTCCTCAAAGCCAAAACTCCTCCGAAAATGGAGATGGGAAGTCACTTAGACGCCATGATATCTCCCGTTCCCATTCAGAAAGCCCCTCGAGACTGCCAATTAACAGAGCAGGGACATGGAAAAGGGAGCACAGCAAGCATTCATCATCTCTCCCAAGAGTTGGTACTTGGAAAAGAACGGGCAGCAGTTCCTCCATACTCTCTGCCTCATCCGAGTCCAGCGAAAAAGGCAAAAGTGAAGATGAACGCCAGCCAACCAATCCACCTCAGCGATCTGGACAAAAAGAGGGAGGACTGGAACGAAAGGGAACATGGAGGAAAATAAAAGACAAAGAAACAAGTCCTTCAATGACTCTAGACTTACCAGAACTAACAGGGGATTCATCCCATGTTGGCACAGGCCATCAGATGAGTGGCGCAGTGTCTAAGAATGAGGATGTCTGGGTGAGGATTGAAGACTGTCCCATTAATAACCCTAGATCTAGTAAGTCACCAACAGCAAACACACCTCCTGTCATTGATAGTTTACCTGGGAAAGTGCATCCCTGTGATTGGGACTTGGGTGAAATGCACCACAAGCAGCCAACATCAAATGAAAATGCTGCCACACGGCGTCTTGGCTCGGAAACTAATTTAAACTTGATCAGAAGTAGTGAGAGTCTTGACAAAAAGGTTACTGATATCAAGCCTGTTTTAAGCACCCCAAACATTGCCACTGAAGTTCATGAAATTCCAATTGCTGAGCGCACACCTTTCAGCTCAACCAACTCCAGCAAACATAGCTCGCCTAGTGGTGCTGTTGCTGCCAGGGTTAGTCCTTTTAATTATACACCAAGCCCCAGAAAGAGCAGTGCTGATGGCACAACACCAAGACCGTCTCAGATCCCTACTCCAGTTAACAGTAATGTTAAAAAGAGAGACTCTAAAGGAGACACAACAGAGAGTGGATCCTATATTGTCACTTCGGTGTAAATAACTGACAGTTACCCATAAATTGTCAATACACAAGGCTGTGCCGCCAGACAGAAGATGATTAAACAGGCTTGGATCATGTTTTTATTTTGTCTGTTTCTGTGGGGGGGGAATGCAACTGTTGTTAAAGTTGTTGTAGTTGATGCCAATATGAAGCTGTGTATCTTTGCTGGTAAAATTGTGGCAGGCACACTTGATAGAGTAAGCAAGAGGGAGGACTCTAAAAAGGATATTGTATGTCAATTTGTACTGTACAGATTTAATTATGTATATATTTAATTTAAACTTAAGCCAAGATCTTGTGTCTTGGCTGACATGACATAGATAATCACTTTTAAGTGGAATATTTGGGACGTGAAGATAGCTTTGGTGGACTTGAGTACTAATGCATTTAATTTTTAAGGAAAACTGTACACCTGTATTAATTAAAATGTCAAAAACTCATTTTTACTGCCATATATTGTATGTTTTATGACTTCTGCTCCTTGCATGAACCGATCCAGTGGTCTGATATTTCCTTGAGGTAAAGATGAACATTTCTGTGGACACATGATGTGCTGATAGCTGTAGTGTAACATTTTACACTTTTGTGTGTGCTTTTGAAAGTAAGGAATTAACCTTGAAAATACTTTTGAATGAGGATCTTTACAATGGACATAGATAATAAAAAACGTAGCTAGATTCATTGCTCTGCTGTTTATGTATAATGTTTCCAGTTGAGGTGAGTGTCTTCTAAGTGACACTTTGGTCTGAAGTTGTTTCAAGGACTGAAGTTTCAGAATTTAAATTATTACTGTAGGTTTTGGTGTTGGTACATTTTTTTTTTTAAAGCTCTTTTTATTTGACCTTTTATTCACAGTTATTGTTAAAGCACATAATCAGATATACTATTCTGCCAAACCATGTTGTGAATGACCACATTTTATTTTTTTTCTTCATCATGCAATAAAGTAGGCTGATTGATGTTTGACACGCATTTCAAATTACAAATGGCAAATCAAAATAATAAACACCTTCATTTTGGTGAAAGTTGCTTCTTGTGTGTTAATGAGCCTAAATGTGTGTTTTATCGATATGTGACCCCGCCAGGGAAAACCAGGCCAAAGTCACTGGGCAACTTAGAGGTATTGTGTCACATTATTGACAAAACTTAGCCACTCGGTATTATTGCTGTAAATGAAAGATAACAGTCTCAGATATCTATCGGAGTACATATTTTGATCAAAAACAAAAATTCACAAAAAAGTTGTTTCGAAAAAAACAAATTTTGAAAAAAAAATGACTTTGACCTGGTTTTCCCTGGCGGGGTCACATATAGTTATAAATAAGTTTTTTTTTTACATTTTTTTAAAGTACAACTTAAACATACAATGAGATGGTTCTTTATGGTAAAATTAGAACATAAACTACAATAACATGCTAGTTTTGTTCACTTTTTAAACACCACACTCGTCTGGGTGGTGGTGAAACAGCACTAAG
The DNA here is from genome assembly GCA_036984385.1 of Crenuchus spilurus. Lineage (NCBI taxonomy): Eukaryota > Metazoa > Chordata > Actinopteri > Characiformes > Crenuchidae > Crenuchus > Crenuchus spilurus. The sequence continues at coordinate 38,602 of BRDA01004637.1, forward strand.
GGTTTCCCAGCATTTGATTTATCCAAGAAACTGTTGCATTTTGAGCGATTATAGTGCATGTTTTTAGCCTATCATACCTCTACCAATTGGTAGAGATGACAAAATTGCCTAAAATAACAAAGAGCTAATCAAACTGCTAGAGTTTGTGTAGTATGATAGTTTTTAATTCATGTTTCTCAGCATTTGACCAAACCACTGGTTGGTACTTCAGGTGTCTGAGCTTGAGATGGAAGATATGCAAGAACATTTCCTAAACAAAATAATGCTCCTTTCCATCACTGAAACAATGTAATCCAACTATGTTTTAGTTAACTTTATCAGATTTATCTTTAAGAAGACGAGTGCTGAATGCTGGATTGGCGTCATCAAATTGAATTCAAGATCTGAAGCTGTCTACTTTGTTGATCATGTTGGTAGCTACATTAGGGATGTCCAATCCTGGTCCTGAAGATCTACCACCATGGAGAGGTCGAATTCAACACGGGCTGATACTCAGATGACCCTGAAAGCTGTCATTACTTTAATCAGGTGTTTTAGATTTAAGTTGGAGCTAAACTCTGGAGGGTGGTAGATCTCCACCCCTGAGTTATGTCATAAACTGATCGGCATATTTTGAGAATTGCACAAGTTCTTGCATATAATTTAATACAAAGTTTTCCCTTTTTTTGCTGTCAGTTATATTTTGCTGCTAATACTTTATTTTGAAGGTGGCTACTTCTCAGTGTAGTGGGGCACATGTCATTAAAATCGTGGTGAAAAGTAAATTTTCTCCTGGATTGTTGAGCAGAAGATGCACGTGCAAAACTAGCTACAGGCACTACATTTCCCACAATGCCCCAGTGTCTTCAGCCAGAGCAAGTTTATTTATTTGTGCTCAGACTGATGGATATTCTTAAATATTTAAAAGAGTCAGTTTATTATGCCTCATAACAGGCAAAATACTTTTGTTATATAGCAACTTATAACAGTATAACTTACCAAAAATACATATCGTATTTGTACAGAGCCTCTATGGTGACATCTCGTGTATATAAAAATAATGTGTGGCCATGACTTACTAAGGCATGGAAACAACAAAGTGTTGGAATGAGATAGCCATAAAGTGGCCACTACTTACTTTGGCATAGGAATTAAATAGTTACGGAGTGGCAAATTCTTATTGCATGGGAGTGAGACACTTAAGGCATAAGCACTGCTTTCTAAAGTGCAGGAATGAGAGAGTTAATTTATGACCACTACTTACCAAGACATGGGAATGAGATAGTTAAGGCATGGCCACTAGTTACTAAGGCATGGGAATGAGACATTTAAATGAGTTGTGGCCACACCTAAATATCTAATTCCCACACTTTAACTATCTCATTCCCATGCATTATGAAATCGTGGCCACATTATATTTCAGTCTTACACAATGAGTCTCAAAGCTGATATAACAGTAAACTACTCATTTTAAAAGTCTGATATTTAGCTAATAATAACGATGCAAAGACAGTCAGTTTGTTTTTATTTGTCCAATAAAGAGGACATAAACAAAATTAATGCAATTAATACAAATGTCTTTAGTGTTTATTCTTCATTTCTCCTCCATGGCAGAGTAATGCCATGTAATCATTTCATCTGTTTACCCCTCTGCATCCCCTACTACTGATTGGCATGCAGAGGGGTACAGCAGTGCCCTCTAAATTCATTGTGTGCCCCAGTACTAGAGGTCTAGAGGCTTTGTCCTTAAGCATAAACACTCCTTGTCAATCCATGGTGCAATACTGCCCCTTACAGACCTTTTTCAAAGTGGGCCACTAGCCTAATAAATTGGTTCATGAAAATGTAACAAAGCAGAGTTTGGATTGTTTTGGATGTTATAAAAATAAATATAAGGACTTAATAAATGAATCATCTTTAATATGACTTGTACTGAATAATCCTAACCTGGACATTTAGTCTCGTTAAAGCAAAGTGTTGTCACTGCATCCCACTGTCATGTGATGCTGCCAGTCAAGACATTAGCATGAATTCAGTCCTCCACAATGGCTGTATACAGTCTATGATCCTTCATAACCCAGTTACCTAGACAGAGTTATCTCAGTTTATTCAAACATATCACAGTAGGAAATTGCAATTAAAACCAAGTAATGCTCTTTCCCAGATAGCAAAACTATTGTGGCCCACATCTGGCCCTCATCCCTCATTTCATTTGGTGAACTTGCCACATGGATTTACCGCATTTGGGTGTCCCGGTTGCAAGATGTGGGCTACATATATGCCAGATTAGGGCCACATATAAGCCAAATGTATGTAACACTGCCATATTTCTGCCAGAAGTGGACCACATCTGTTATGGTACATGTGGGCCAAATGTGTACTTTCAATATAAGGGCCACATTTGGGTCACATGCAGTTTGCCATGCTGTGCCAACCAGAAGTGGCCCGCATCCCTATGCTATCTGGGTTATAGGTCTAGGTACAGCCTGTAGGCACCAAACGATGTCACGGAGAAAAGACAGACTTCAAGTACTCATCCCTAATGATGGTAAAGTAAGCCTCACTTATCTTTTAAGACTTCTGCCTCCTCCTGTAGTTCTTAGCTTAAGCTCACTTGGCCAGAAAAGCAGTACACAAGAGATACCAAGCTTTGTGGCCTCCACCATTAATTTGGCTAAATGGGACACGTCGAAGCCATGTATGTAGGCATTGTTGTGTATATGAGTATACAAAGAAAACATTGAGTATCTAAAAACAAGCCAACCTGACTAATGCTGCTGATCTTCTGACTGTAGAATTTATTTTAATCAGTTTTCAAAAAAGACCCTTTGTGTATCTATCAGTAATCTGTCATATTTCTCATTAAAACATGTTTTTTGGCTGAGCTGTGAGCCACGAATGCTCTGCTGTCTTTACCTCTTCATCAGACGTGAATCTCCATCCTTCTCCCGACATAGCCTCGTGTTTGAACATTATATAACACCCTGCATCTGCCTCTACTCCTCCATACTGACAGCTTTGTTCAGGGGCATCAATTTTCCAGCTGTTTGACTTTTGAACTTTTTCTTGGTGGGTGATTGATTCCATTCCATACTCTGTTGTTTCCTCTTAGGCTCATAGTGATGAATCCGTATTTTGTTACCAGAAGTGATTCTTTATAATGAATTTTCATCCCTTAGTGACTCCAAATTTTGTTTGCAGATGTCTAAACACATCTGCAACAAATTACTGCATGCTGCTCTTTTTTTGTCCAAATCATAAGTGGGGCGGCCATTTTTGTTGCACTGCAGTCATAAATGAACTGACATAACCTGTACTTTTTTTGTCATGAACAAGGATATTCCAGTAACTTTAATTATTCTAACCTTAAGGGAACCTTACAAAAACATTCCTAAAAGGTTCCCTCAAGGTTAGAATAATTTGTTACTGGAACATTAGGAGAATGTTTTCAGAACCTTTACATTAACCTTAAAAATGCACAACTAAAAGAAAAATACATTTCAGTAAATCAAACTTTACAGAAAAAACTAAGAATAAGCTACAGAGATCTGTTCTAACATTTTTGGGCACTAAAAATTTCCAGGAATGTTCTGGGAACTGAAACTTGAAACTAAAACTAGCAGGTGAAGTGTGGTGGTGGTGGTAGCATCTGAGAAACCACTAACTTTTAAGATGTTTTAGAGCTGCTGTAGTGAAGGTATACTGAGAATGACTTCTTGAACATTGAACCTCCCAACAGCATAACATCATATAATAAAATCATCAGTTGTTGCTCATTTTTGTTATTGGCTGTTGTAGCTACATTATCACAGGATATCAATCAAAAGATAATGACTCTAGCCTTTATACTTACTTTTTTTACCAGATCTACTTCAGAGGTATCCCGTTATACAGAAATATGAAACACTTGCCAATCAATGTAATCAGCTGAAAGGTTTTGGATAAATTAGTACAGTTAACATAGACTGTATGCTCAATAATATTAGCAGTACTCGCACCACCATTTTCCCTTTACATCTAAAAAATGTTTCTTTTAGCCAAAAAGAGGAATTAAATGTGACCTTTTTCATAGTTTGGTCTCTGATCCTTATAAAAAGTCTCTAAAACTGGTCATTGACTAATAATAAAAAAAAAACTTGTCCAGTAAAAGCTTCTTGATAGCTGTATGTTGAACTTGTGCTACAAATTGGGTTCTACGGCCTGAATTGTTCTCTCAGTTTTGTGTTCATAATTGAGCCATCGGACATTATTTAGTCAATCAATCAAAATGTATTTATATAGCACTTTTCACAACAAACATTGTCACAAAGGAGCTTTACATAATTGGCATCAGGCACTTTGAATCAAAACACAAAACCTGATGCGAGCAAGCCAAAGGTGACAGTGACAAGGGAAAACTCCCTCGAGGCTGTTGGAAGAAACCTTACTAGGAACCAAGACTCACAAAGGGGATCCATCCTCCTCTGATCAAACTACTGATAGAGATTTACATCATCAGTCAGGTCTGACATTGTGCTAGTGAAACAGTAATGATATTAATAATAATGATAAGTAGTAGTGGTGGGAAGAGAGCACCATCTACCCACCCAGAGAGAGCTCAGCCAATTTTGCTCTCTCAGGCTGCGGCTGTTGATGGCAAACAGCATGACCAGGATTCAAACTCGTGATTCTCTGATCATAGTGTCATTACTTACTTTTATTTATAGTCCACTAACAGATTTATTCCAGTGTTTAATGTTAATGGTTTTTATTTCATTCAAATGTCAAATACAAAATCATTGCCTTTTTTAACTTGGTTTTCATTTTGATTTCATCGTCTTTGTAGTTATTTGAAATGGGAAGTGCACTTAAGGGCATGTCAGTGTGTGAACCATGTTCACACTTGTGCTATTCTTAAGTGTTGAGTAGCTGACACTGCATGTAATGTGCTGTTTGTAATATTACAGTCAAAAGAGCTTTAAAGTCTGTGATGAGAAAAAAAATCATATTTATTGATGAAATATTGAAATGGAATAAAATAAACCTGCTTATTACTTGTAATATATATATAAAAAATATGCCTAGAGGTGTTAGACACCAAAGTATTTAACTACTAGTTTCATGAACTATATTTATTTCTATGGTTTCCTGATGTGCTCATTTAAATAGCAGCTCTCTGTTGTCGCCGGCTTGTTAAGGCTGATTGCATCACAGCTGCTGCTTTCCTCAAGGTTTCTTTTCTTTTTGAACTTGTGGTCAGAATTGGTGTGGTAACACGACCAGACCAGCGGGGTAAGTCGGCTCTCCTGTTGTCTGTTCAGTACATATTTGAGCAAATGAAATGTAATGAATGTTAATTTATTATTCAGTTTTGGCTGTTATCTTTTTATTTTAGTACTTTAACATCTTGTTTAACAGTCTGTTCTAATAAAAGCTCTTCAGGAAACTGCCATTTCCTGAGCTTTACAGAATGTTTAAAAGCTTTGCTGTTTAAACAGGGAGTAAAACCAAAATGTACAGTAATCATAAACTCGTACTGTAATCTAATTACAGGAGAGTTCCATCATTCTTTATGACGGTGGTGGTAGAAACCAGAGCTCACAATGTCTACAAATATTAGATTTTTGAGTTATAATGTTGATAAAGGTGAAAATGTGGGAATACCCACAATCCCTTTTCCTTTTTTCTTTTTTTACAACTGTGCCTAATCCAGTTTCTGACATCATTTGAAAATGCCTGTAGCTTTTTACATTGTCTGTCAACGTCATCCCAACCGGACCAAAAGAAATGTCCAAAAATGACTTGGACAAACGTCTGGTTCTATTGACTTCCATTCAAAGTAAAGTGAGTTTTTTCCTCCTCATGTAAAGTCGTCGTTTAGAAGATATCAGTTTGTTCAAGCAAACTCTTCATGTTTTTCATCCAAAATATGATCACAAGACTGTTGTAAAACAATACAATCAGGCAACACATTCATATGTATGTAATAACTCTATTTATAGTAGCTTTGATAAGCATTAAACCATTCAGGCTGTGTTCGGACTGCAGAGATTTGTTTCTAAAATCAGATCTGCTGAGATGACTGTTCACATTGTTATTTGTAAGTGATCAGATCAGATTTGCATGTCCAGACATCACAAGTGTATCTGCTTGGGCTTCTGTTAGTAACTAAGTAGGTGTCAGTAACTACATTCACGCTGGTGAAGTAGTTTCAGGGTTGCCAGGACCTGAGTTTTTGGACTGCTTTAAAAATCTACCATGACTGCCAATTTTTTTTACTAACACAGAGCTGGAGATGCCTGAGGTAGATTTTCAGATATTAGAAGAATAGGTGGGATCTGAAAATATAGATTAGAGCAGTGTAGAAAGGAAAAGCATTGTTTTAATTGCTATAAATGCTTAAAATTATGTAGAAAATGAATGAAAAAAGTAAATTAAAATAAGATTTAAGAGTAGTAAAAAAGCAGTTATAGCTTGCTCAAACATCTGTGATTAGATTCTAGATCCAGCCTGTGTAGAGCTGCTTTCTATCACTGGCCTGGGGAGTTATTCTAGACCTGGCAACCTGGGACACACTTCTTGGATCCTCACACTTCCGTTGCTCTGATTTTACGTGGTTATTCTTTGTCGCATTGCATTGTGCGTGCAAAGCACTTTGAAATCCGATTTGAGCGGCCAGAGCATCCGGACTGAGATGGATCTGTACCGATGTGATTGTAATCAGATTTGGATAAGTTTATCAAACTTTGATTGGATAAGTTTAGCAAAATCAGATTTCATGTGGTTTTTGCCTGTCAGTCAATGTGGATGCAATCTAGCGTGGCCAAAAATCAGATCTGGGTGTGCTGTCTGAACATAGCCTTAGATGTCTGGTTCCTATCACCATCACTATGAGCTTTGTTTACATAAACACTAATCATTGATGAAAGATTTTCTCCTTAAATGTTGCAGAGACATTAAGATATCAGAATCATGACATGATCTTTCTAAACCCTCTTTCTGAACAGTAGTGAGAGAGGAGTGAAGCTAGAACCTTCTACTTGACTTCCAAAAACTCTTCAGAATGAATGATACCAACAACTCCTACTATATATACGATATGTCTTACTTTGACTATTTCCTCAATAAAACTGATGAAGTGGAAGAGAATAAGTTGATGAAAGTGGTGTCAGTGGTCTTGTACTGCCTGACCTGTGTACTTGGAGTCCCTGGAAATGCCCTTGTGGTGTGGTTTGCAGGCATGAAGATGAAGAGGACAGTGAACACCATCTGGTTCCTTAACCTGGCCATCGCTGACCTCCTCTGCTGCCTCTCCATTCCATTCACTGTGGCAGATACCCTCTTAGATAACCATTGGCCGTATGGAAACGTCATGTGCAAGGTCCTGCCTGCTGTTATTATTCTCAATATGTTTGCCAGTATCTTCACATTGAGTCTGATTGGCTTGGACCGCTTTGTCCAGGTTGTGAAGCCAGTTTGGGCTCAGAATAATCGTAGTCTTGGGTTGGCTTGGGTGTGCTGTGGTGTGGTCTGGGCTTTGGCCTTTTTTTTGAGCCTGCCCAACATGCTCCTACGAGAAGTTTACACTGAGGAGGACATAACCATCTGCATATTTAGTTCTGGCATCGATAACGCGGACGAGGATGTCGTCTACGTAGATAACGCTTACAGGGCTTTAACCATCTCCAGGTTCCTGCTGGGCTTCTTGATACCTCTGCTGTCCATTACACTGTGCTACGCCCTCATCGCCCGGAAGCTCAGAGGCAGCCAGTTTCGCTCTGGAAGGGCATTCCGCATCATGTTGGCAGTTGTTGTGGCCTTCTTTCTGTCTTGGTTGCCGTATCATGTGGTGGATTTGATAATCGTCTACGGTGAGCGAAAGGTATCCAACCTAGCCAAATCAGTAGACCCACTGGCCATCTCTCTGGCGTACATCAACAGCTGTATGAACCCTGTGCTGTACGTTTTCATGGGACAGGATTTTAAAGAGAAAATTAAGCTCTCCCTAAGACGGGTTTTGGAGAGGGCATTCAGTGAAGATGGCACTGCAATCTCCAAAACGCAGCATTCTCAAGTCACCAGCACATCCGACCAACACGCCACCAACAAGACTCTGACCGAAGACGCGCTGTGTTAGTCGTGAAATGACTGTAAATGATAACAGAAGTTTGGACTTATGCCCTATATGAACCCCTCCATTCCCACCCATCACCTCCCTGGCACCTCACATAACTTCTCTCAGCTCAATTTCTCACTCATCTGTCATTCAAAAACGGGGGAGGGGTCTGGCTTCAGGCTCCAATCAGAGCTCCAGCCCAACTTCATGAGTTTCCGCTCCATTTCAGCATATTAGCATCATTTTAAACATAAACTGGTAACACAATGTATTTTATATTACTAAGAACAGTGACTCTAAAGTATAGCAGCCACTTCATTAAAACCACCTGCTTGTACAGTCATTGTCCAGCTTTACTGACCAATTTGTAGTTCCACAATTACAGACCGTAGTCCTTCTGTGTCTCTGTATACTTGGTTAGCCTCCTTTCATCCTGTTCTTCAGTGATCAGGACTTTCACAGAGCTGGTATTATTTGGTGGGGTGGCACGGTGGCTTAGCACGTTCACCTCTCAGCGCTGAGGTCTTGGGTTCGAGTCCCCATCTGAGCGGAGTTTCCATGTTCTTCCCGGGTCTGCGTGGGTTTCCTCCGGGGTCTCTGGTTTCCTCCCACAGTCCAAAAACATGGAGGTCAGGTGAAATGGGTACTCTAAATTGTCCATATGTGTGTGTATGTGATTGTGTGTCACCCAGTGATAGATTGGCGCCCTGTCCTGGGCTTAGTTGAACAGTGTAATGCCCTGCCCTGTGCCCAGTGAGGGGGTAGGAGACTAACCGCGACCCTGATAAGGATTAAGCGGGTGTGATAATGGATGGATGGATGGTGTTATTTGGTGGTGGTTCATTCTCAGTGACACTGAGGTGGTGGTGGGGTGTTAGTGTGTGTTGGCAGTGTATGAGACAGCTAGTTGAGATTTTAAACGCTGTCTGCTCTGAGACACTTAGCCTGTTGGTCCACATTGTAGATGTAAAGTCAGAGTCAGTAGCTCAGCACCATTCATTGTCCTTCATTTGGTGACATTGTAGGCTGGTTGGTGGACACTGAGGTGTTTAAAACATCAGCAGCTCTGCTGTGTCTGATCCACTCGAACACACACCGACACACCACCACCACATCAGTGTCACTGCAGTGTCTAGAGAGTAATACCCACTCTGTGGGGGTCCTGATCATTGAAGATCAAAAGGTAGGGTGTAATTGTAGAACTACAGTATATTTGAGTTATATATATTTTTTTATTGTATTTTTGTTTTATAGTAAATACTGTAAATGTTTGCAGTGAATCACTAGTAATATATAATCTCTGAAATCATATTTTCTGTGTTTTATGGTTATTTTATAGTTAAATTTGATAGTTTTTTATGTGTTTGCTCCAGTGACTCTGTGCATTCCTGAAGGCTGAACATTTACTGAATGTGATTACAGAACGTAACGCCCTGCTCCGACTCATGATTTTATCAGTAGGCATTACTGCGGAGGATGTGACCGGTTTACTCTTAGAAATTCTTACACAACTCCTCAGCCTCTGACGACCACTTGTCGTCAAACGTTTTACATGGGCTGCAGTGCGGACCAGAGTTCATGCTTCAGGACTCGGTTTGAGTCAGGCCTGATTTTATCTGAGCTGAGGAGGAGGTGAAGGGGCATTTCCCAGCTTTCGTCCCACTACCATTTACCTCCTTAGTCCTGCCTGTGTGTTCAAAGTGAATATAAACATTTCGTTACAAAATGTTGTTTTGTTGATGCTGATTTTCACCAATTTTTTTGTTTTTCACACATTTGGAACGAAACCCCTTCATTTCTTTTATACATAAAATATGTGACTTACAACTCTGACCAAATCTTCCTAATCTTCCTACTGCATCCCATAATCCCAGAGATCAGTTTAGAGGTATGTAATCATGGACATGGTGGTGAGAGTAAATGAGAAAACAGCTCACTGTCTTATAACGAGCAGTGTACAGTACACAGAGACTACGAGCAGTGTATTGGTACAGTGTATCACTAAAAATCACCCCACACACCCTGAGGAGTGAAAAGCATTCCACTGGCAACCTGTGAAGCTCTGGTAAACTCCATGCCCAGGAGACTTAAGGCAGTTCTGGAAAATAATGATGGCCACACAAAATATTGACACTTCAGGAACTTTCACTAAGGGGTGTACTCACTTTTGTTGCTGGTGGTTTAGACATTAATGGCTGTATGTTGAGTTATTTTGAGGGAAGAATAAATTACACTGTTATATAAGCTGCACACAGACTACTTTTCATTGTGTCAAAGTGTCATTTTGTCAGTGTTGTCCTCAAAGTGTCATTTTGTCAGTGTTGTCCCATGAAAAGATTTACTTACATATCTGCAGAAATGTGAGGGGTGTACTCACTTTTGTGATACACTGTACAGTGCAGTATAACGTGTATGCAGGTACAATGAGCAAGATATTGGTACAGTGCAGTGTATGTTATGGTCTGGTACCATGAACAATATGCTGGTACAGTACATTATACTGTATAGCCTGGAACAGTGAGCACTACACTGGTATACAGTCCGAGCCCCCAGAAGCTGCCTGAGGATTATACGATGGGCAGAGCTGATGTGGCTCTCAGACTGTATAAACTTTGGTTTGGATAACAGCTTGGAGGAAAAGTCTCAGCTCTGCAAAGGTTTGGATTCTTGAGGGACTAATGAATGACTTTAAAGTAACCACCGTAAATTTTGGGGTTATTTGCAGAAAATTTGTCTGATCTCTCTTTTCGGCTCCCTACCTCGGCAGCTATTTTGACTGCCGCCATATCTCCCCAAGGACGTTGCTATGGTTGCTATGAGCCTTTATCCTCCCCAGCGTTCCTGAAGATAAGGGCTGTTTTTGTCTGGGCGCCAGGACAGGGCACTCAGCTTTTCAGCCCCCCTACTGCCCCAACCTCACCAAAACGCCTTTCACATGCTCCATCCCCATGCAAGAGCACACGGGTCTGTGGAAGCGCCGTAATGGCTGCTGTGCTGAAAGGCCCCGGATGGCCGATGCTGGAGCTGGACTTTCTCTATCTCCCCCCCCCCCATCCTTCCTCCCAATGACTTGGCTATGTCTGTGTGTATTTGTGCTTATGCAAAAAGTTTTTTCACTTCTCAAACTGCCCCAATTACAATGGGACAGTCTGGGAGGATGTTTTTTTTTATCTCCTATCTTTCCCAATGTTAATGCTGTTATTTTCAATCTTATGCAATTTCGTTGTACTTGTTGCAATGACAATAAACCATCCCTTACATGCTGGTACATTGAGCACTATTCTGGCACAATAACACTGCTGACAGCTCCCTAAAAGCATTGCATGCTGCTGTTTGACTTCTTGGTATGGACTCTCTGAGCTGATTATTCAGCAAATGCTGACTATACACAGTTCTGCTTTCTCACATGTGTATTTATAGCCAGGCTGTAATAAATTCGCTTTTCTTTTGCAAATGGAAAAAAAGGGTAAACTCTAATATTTTTGTAAAAGAAACCTTCATACTCATAAAAATCAGAAATCCAGAATCTTACATTATTAGAATATGAGTGCTTTATTATTTAAAACAAAAAGAGCTTGAAATATCTTATTTTATATGTAATGAATATTAAATTACATTTTTTTAATTAAATCATGAACACAAATTAACTTTCATGATTTAATGAGATGCAGTCAAATTTAATTCATGTTTATTATTGTCATCATGATTATTGTTGATATTTATTGTTATTAGCTTTATTTTGTTTGTTACCTTTTTAATTTGCTGCTTATTTAATTTTATTCCAAAAAATGGACATCGACTGAACTCGCAAGTATGTACGCAAAGTGCAGAACAGCTGGGAGTTTTTCCACAAAGCAGGATTTCTCAGTTTAGCCAGATATCCAAAATCATATCTATCATCAACATTTCCAGTTTATGGTCTTTTCTCTGTCATGTAAAAATACTGTGACTAAGGGCCCCGAGTGGCTCAGCAGGGTAAGATGCTGACACTATGACCAGAGGATCAAAAGTTTGAATCATGTCATGCTGATTGCCTTCAACAGCTGTATACACATACACTGCTCAAAAAAATAAAGGGAACACTAAAATAACACATCCTAGATCTCAATGAATAAAATATTCCAGTTGAAAATCTTTATTTGTTACATAGTGGAATACTTTCTGACAGTTTGAGCAGAAACATGGATATTAGTGGTCTGCTGGAGGTCATTTTGCAGGGCTCTGGCTCTGCTCCTCCTGTTCCTCCTTGCACAAAGGAGGAGGTAGCGGTCCTGCTGCTGGATTGTTGCCCTCCTACGGCCCCCTCCATGTCTCCTGGTGTACTGGCCTGTCTCCTGGTATCTGCTCCATGCTCTGGACACTGTGCTGACAGACACAGCAAACCTTCTTGCCACAGCTCGCATTGATGTGCCATCCTGGATGAGCTGCAC